>PVJO010020795.1:0-31411 GCA_004026905.1 Hystrix cristata
GGGCGGGTGCGGCTCGGGCTGCAGCGCGTGTTCCCAGTGTGCACCTAACCGTGCTCATCCAACCGCTGCGTCAGAACTGGACCCGGTCAAGGTGCGGAGCCTGGCGGAGACGATCCAGGAGTACCCACACTGCGTGCCGCCCATCGACGTCCTCTGGATCAAAGGGACCCAGGGCGGTGACGTGGGCTGCCACGAGAAGCCATCCCCGCCTAGCTCGTGCAGTCCACCCTCTTGGACCTCCGAACCTGGGCGTATCCACGCCGGACTTGCAGTAGCGACTTCCTTGGCGCCTGCCGCTGCCACCTGGCCCCCAGCGGGTGGGTCACACAGGAGGGCCAGCAGGGGCGCCCCTCTTTGCACATGGGGTTGTGGGTCTAAGACTCTCAGCAGCCCCTTTACTGGCTGCCAGGCCTGGGACTAAAGCTAAACAATGTGGGAGCCCCTGTTCCCGCCTCTGCGAGAGTGGGACTGGGGGGTTTATCCCTGAGCATGATGATGGATCTGGGGACTCCCGAGGATAAAGACCTTCTTTCTGCGTTGTCTTTACGGTATCCTGTTACATGGACTGTGCTTAGCTGCAAGTAAAGGTAGACCTAGGTGATAGGGCCTTGAACAAACAAAGACTGAATTCTGGGGACAACAGCTAAAATGGTATTGTTTCAATAACTCAGCAAAGACAGGGTTCACATTCTGAGATCCTTTTGCCCTCATTGATTGTTACTTCATGGTTACAAGATGGCTGCAGTATCTCCAGGAATCATGTCTGTGTTCAAAGGAAGAACAGAGGGAAGAGGAAGCCCCAAATCCACTGGACCTGTCAACTTCCATCACAAAGTACAGTCTCTCCTACTCTGTCCCTGCATATTCCACTTAGGCCTGAGCCAGCTACTGTTGCCCCAGCTTTGAAGAAAGCTAACACAGCAGGGAACAAATGGTCATGGCTGAGCGCAGAAGTCATATTCCAGCTCCTGGGACTGGCACTTTGACTCTTGGAATAAACTTCCCTGACCAGGAAGAGTAGCTGTGAATCAGCTTTGCTGTGCAACAAAACTCCCCAGACTTAGCAGCTAGAAGGGATTGCCCTGCCCACAGTTTCTGGGTTGGCTACTGGGACTGGGCTCATCTGGGCAGCCCTGCCACCCTTGCCTGGCATCGCCCTGGGGCCACAGACAGCCGTCACCTCAGCTGGGACTGGATGGGTTAGGTTAGCTTCATGTGCTTGTCTGGCAGGTGACAGCCATGTGGCACCTCTACTAAGCTGGTACAGGTTTGTTTACATGGTGGCCTCAGGGTTCTGAGAGTGACAGAAACTCTAGGCTAGGGACAGGACAGTCTCACTTCTAAGTTCTTTCGGTCAGGGCAGATTGCAGGACTTCACCCAGATTCAAGGGATGGAAAACAAATTGCACCTCTAGACAGGAGGGACTGCAGAGAACTTGGGGCCACCCTTCAAGAGCAAGTCTAGGTGGACAGAACACAGCGTTACACACATACACACAACCTCACCTCACCCTGCCCAGTTTAAGTGACAGACACAGACCCTGGGACCAAGGGAGGACGAGATGGGTTGGGCTGGATCCACCCCAGTAGGGGCATCATCATCCACATGGGTGTGATGGGGTGGCAGGGGACATTCCAGAGGGGCTTCTGGAAACCAGGAGTGTTGGGGAGGGTGCAGAGTGAGGTGGGCCTTGGTCACTGCCCCCAGGGAACTCTGCCAGCATTCTCAGGCCTCGGTTTTCCCATCTCAAGAGCAAGGACAAGACCATTTCCATCAATCAGGAATAGAACCGAAAAGGGATACAGTGCAGTGTCCTAAATACAAAGTGGTATCTTGCATTGGATCTTTGGGGACAGAGAGGAAAAAACGTCATTAGCAGGACAACTGGAAATCTGACATGATCTGGATTTTAGTTAATGATTTTGTACTGGTGTTGGTCTGTTGGTTTTGACAGTGTACTATGGCAATGTAAAAATGATTTGTAAGCTGCTGGGGTGAGGAGAGGGGCCACGTAGAGAGTGGATGGGAACTCTGTACTATCTCTGCAAATTTTCTGTGAATCTAAAGTCATTCCAAAATAAAAGCTTATTTAATAAAAAATTAAATAAACAAAATTCTGTAATTCAAGGTCATAAGATACTCAATCACATCTAAAAATAGAGAACAAACTCTAGTTTTGATCAGATGCGAACAATAATAAAAAGGCCCCAAACACCACTACCTACTGTCAAAAACGCCAGACATGTTTGGGAGTAGTAGTACAAATCTAAATTCACTAGAATCAGAGGAATGTTGTTTCACACCCCCTCCTCTCCTTCCAAACCCTCGAGCACCTCCACACTTATGTCAAGTGGTTAATGCACGAACAACTGTAAGTCGAATGTAATTATAAACAGTAAGTCACTCAAATCTAGGATACTAAACATGCAATACCCACATTTAAATGTACTAATACCTGTAAAGTGAACTTGTGCTGTAAGTGTATCAGGCCATGAACAGTATGTTGAGGTTCTTCAAAATAGGATCCTGCCTTCCAGTTCATGTTTGGCTATTTTATTTATACAGCACTTGGCTAATTTCACATTTTCCCTAAAATACCAACTGCTGCAAAGTAACGCTTTCATTGGTACAAAGGTTAAGCTCATGTTTAAAACAGATCATTTAACTTCTGGGTTTATCAGCTTGAGTAAAAAGTGTGACATTGTTATACTGCAGTCAGCGAAAGAATTATCAAATTGCAAACCATAATATAACCTTTTCGGGGGGGTTAGGGCACAGAATCAGATGCATGAATGAGTTATTTAAAAACTGATGGTTCCTAACTACCCCTTCTGCTCTTGGCTATCTAGCATAGGATATCACTTTTATAAGGAACATTCCCTGCACTTGGCTCAGGCTTTTGGTTAGGAAGTAGGAAATGGGCTTCAAATATTTCTACCTTCAACCACTGCCAAGTTATAAACATGATTTTGCAGATTGTATAGAAGATGTACATGGCATTTCTATCTAAGGACATTTCACCTTACGGGGCATCTGGCTGCTTTTGGGGGAAACTATTTCTGACATTTGTTTACTAAAAGGCTACCCATTGCACCAGAGTCTCACTAAGTTGCTGCATTGTCCAGGGTGGGCTCCAACTTACAATCCTCCTGCCCTCCCAAAGTGCTTGAGTTACAGGCCTGTGCCACCAGGACCAGCAAAACATCACAATGGAACATGCTATGCAGGATTAAAATCAAAGGATCAGTCAGCTAAGGAGAGTAAGGCAGAATTCTAGAAACTCTGAAAGCTTGTTTCCTGCCTGGTGTTGATGCCTGTGACTTTGGGAATGATCCGTATCATACAGGACCCAAGGACCCTGTGGCCTTGGTTGCTGGAATGACACTGCTAGCTACCGGCCTGTATTTCATCTTCCATCTGTATCCTGTCTTGGTGTAGAGGTGTGGGGATGTTGCTGGGACATCTGGACCTTCCTGTGACTCTGTCGTGAACTGTGATATCAGAAGCCTGCTGGCATGGTGAAGTCTAAGTATTGTTTCCAAATATAAACAAAATTTGCCTTAAAAAAAAAAAAAAGTACCCATAGCTAGCTACTAGAAAAAGTCCGAGGTGCTTGTTCAGTTAGTTGGAACTGAACTTCAGTTTATTCAATAGGTTCCTGCTTGAGGAATGAAACATTAAGTTTCTGTATTTTTCTACTGATCAGTGTGTTTATTTTGGTATTGCAGAGAATCGAACCTAGGGCCTTGCTCATGCTATGCAAGCACTCTACGACTGAGCCACATCCTCGCAGATACTTTGCTACTCAATCGATACATATATATAAAATACATAACATAAAAAAATACGTAACATAGAAGATGTCTACAAATTGTCAAAAACAAGAACACATTAGAGACATATAAAAATGTTTACATTTTAATAGAAAAATAACTGTGATAGCTAAATATACACAGTAAACTTAATTCTTAACAAATTATTTTCAGTGGAATTCTAGTGATCAGTCACTTAAGTATTTGTATGAAGTAAATCATCTCCAGAAGAACATTGATGCAAGACTCTATTAAAGTGCATGAGAAGCAAATTTATTTTAACATTTACACCCAAAGCACATCTGAAATACATGCGTCACGTGAACAGTAAGGCAGGAAGTCTTACAACCAGGGTCTCAGTGCGGCCTGCTCTTAAGTGTGTGCCGTACAGTTAGTTAAGTTGGAAGTTACAAGCAGTTTTCTCTGTTGATAGCTTTATGTGTAATTCTGGCAACACATAAAATGTCTTCATTCTTATTTTATGAATTCTCTGAAATCAAGTCAGTCTACAAGAAATATCTGATTACCATTTTCAATGAAAACTGATATGAGAATAATGTTTTTAGGTTTTTAAAATAAGCTAAATCATATTCATTTTACATATAACAGATACAAAGTATATTATAAGATGTTTTCAGTTTTGAGAAAACGAAATCACTCTCTTTGCAATAGTGAACCTCAGCCCACTGGCACCCACTCATTTCCTCGGGAGACTGGCGGGAAACAACTGAACGAAAGCGCAGACCCCGGCGTGGCGCGGCGGCGCAGCACTCACTGAGCATGGCCACAAGCACGCCTGTCACAAGCGCGGCCCTGCCGCCTGCTGCACGGCGCCTCACGGTCAGACTGCGACTCTTGCTAATGCTTCTTTTGCTCCCTGTAAGTAGACTAAAGCTTGCTCACCTGTAACAGAAACACGTGTGGAGCTGTTCACACATGCTTGTCCCCAGTGACCTCGCACAACTCTCATTTATTCACACAACAAAAAAGAAATAAAAAATTGGTTTTGGGAGGTGGGCTCCATAAACAAATCTTTTGACCACAGACAATCAGGGACAGACGACTAATGCTAAGTACAGAAAACATTCATATCAGAGGGGCACAACCCATTTTATCCTAAAATATCCAATTCATTTTTATAATAAATATTTATAAGTTATTCATGTACTTTCATGTTTTCATACTGCTATTCATATTTATGCTTTTCTGGTATTTTTTTCCCTGTTCTTGCTTGAAAGTCTTCTCATAAATTTCTGGAAAGTCTCAAATCCTAGCATCACCAGTAAACCACAAAACCTCAAAATGTATTTTCACCTACGTAATAAGTCTGTGGTAAGGTTACTATCTCCTGATTTGTGTAAAATAATCTAATTTATCTATGAAAAATAATAATCATTTTGATCTTATTAGACAAATACTTCTCTGATTATTAGTGTTAAAAAATTGAGTAAATTTTATATTCATATTTAAACTACTAGATACCTATAGACAAAGCAGCATTTATTAAAATAGAATATACACTTAATTTATACTAAGCTCAATTAAGATTTATACATGTTTTCATCTTTAATTTCTAAATACACACATGATTGTTTTAAAACATCTATACAAAACTGAAATATGACATCCAGCTAGATTGTGATTTTAAAATAAGAACCCTTCATCAGCCAGTAATGCACAATGTGGAGAACGCCAATAAAACACAGGCGCACTTCTTGTGGCAATGTTAGTCCTACAAGACAGAGCGGTATTTACAAGCAAACATGATCCAAACAGCACATGCAGACTCAGGGTAGGTGAACACTCGGACACGCACTGCTAGTCGCACTTGGTCTCCACGGCAACAGATGATTTCTTCACAGAAAGGGGACCTACATGAGAAAGAAAATGTCCTCAATGAAGGAGTGACCACGGGCTATACTTTCTTATTTCCAGCTAAGGATTTAAGTACTTAATAAATACTTATACTTGAAAACCCCACATCTGCTACCAATGGTTCAGTAATTTTGGTTGAGCTATTAAATTATGAATTATCTCCACACAGCTTATACATTTAAAAAAAATGCCACTAGACAAGATCTGCTGCTCAGCTGCAGCAGAATCACTGGGAAAACTCTCCCAGCGATCCAGGGCGACACCTCAGACCCCACAGAGCCACGCCCTCAGCAAGGAGGAAGTCACTGAAGCGCCGGTGGCTTCGTATCACCTGGTGACTACCAGACTCACTGCTCTAAGACTCCTCGGCCCAAAACGCTGAAGCCTCCAGAAGTCACAGCTCACCGCAGACACGTGGCAAACGCACGCCTTGCGTTTCTATACACAAAATGGATCGGGAAGCCCTTAAACGTGTGCCCGTCAGGCACAGCCCTCCTGATGGCATCCTGAAACTCCTCATTGCCTGCAGATATGCTTGTTGTACGCTCAAATTCATAGGAGGCCAGGGCCGGTGACAAGAGATAGGAGAGCTGGTCTTCCCACACGGTGGTGAGGCCCAGGTCCTGCGGAGATCAAAAAAGAGGAAAGGAAACACAGTAATATTTTTAAACCAAATAAGTAAAATTTTTGATTATTTTAATGGATGCTAAGATTTTTAGATACTATTATAAATTTTTTAAACTTCCAATTAATTATTCCAGGAATGCATGGAAATTAACATAAAAGGAAAAACAGGTTATCAGGTTCTATTTTGTAGAAATAACCAAATGAAGGCTTCATATCCTTTACTTTAAAAACACCTACTAGAGGAAACCACATGGAATACTCCTAATGTGGAAAACAGTGTCCTTAAATTTTAAGCTTGTATTTTACTTAAGAGTTTAGCAAGACTGCATCTGTGTAAACTCACCTGCAGTATGAAGAAAAATCAACATTCACTGTACACTTAAACTCGAGTACCAGCTAAGCATCCCGTCCCAGGAAGGCACCGACCTGTCACACTGCGAGAAACGAGGGAGCAGATGCCACAACAGGACTCAGCACATGTCCTGTGGGGTACTCAAGGCCACATGACCCCACTGGCAACACCAAGTGAGCTATGTGTTCAGTGACATGAAGTCAGAGAACTGTCCAGTCACAGCTACCAAAAACGTTTTAAATCTGCAGTACACTGATAATCAGAATAGATCTTCATGGTTTTAGCTGGTCATAAGCAATCTCGAAGGTCCATGATCAACTAACTATACTCTGCCTATGGTAAAATGTGAATTCCACTGGCTGGTGCAGGTGCCACTAACTGGCATCTAGTGCAATAGATGGACAGGTGTAAAATGATAGCCTCGATCTGGCTTTAATTTGCATTTCCCAGTTACTGATAGGGCCAAGCCTCTTGATTATTAGCTGTGTACTGTAGATTTTTCACAATGTAAGCAATCCGCATAATGTAATAAAATACTGCTTTCATTTACAATAGAACCCTAGAAAAGAAAGCTACCAGGCAACATGAGTGAGCAAAGACTAAAAGTAAGGAGGGGCTTTCATTTCTAGTAGCATAATGAACTAGGTTCCTACCCAACTCCATTACTGGAAACATACTACGAATAACAGGTTTGGTTTCCAAGAGTCATTTAAATGTTTTATTAGTTGGCAAGTGAGTAAAGAATATGTTAGAAGCCAAAGTTAAGAACAGTGAGAAACCTGAGCACATATTTATATCAGTGTGTCTTTGACAACTTCAAGGAAAACGGAAAAGAGGGTTTACCCAAGAAGGGGAGTCTACAGGGACACCAAGGTGAATCAGAAATAAATCTTTCATAAGAATTTTAGATTTTAATCCTTTGTTGGTTACAGGTACCAACAACTAACTAATGCCAAATAACTTTTCCCACCCCAAGGCTTCAGTCTCTTGGCGATTTCTGTTGTTCATTTCTTATTTTTGGTACTGGGGATCTAACCCAGGACTTAGCACATGCTAGACAAGCACTCTAACACTGGGCTGCACCCCAGCCCAACCTAAGTTCTTAAAATATAGTAATCTCTTCCTTTTTGATTCGAGTTTTTTATGTCTTCCTCAGGAACAAAGAGTTTGATCCTGCCAGTAATCAGGAAATGAAAGCCAGAGTGCAAACATTCTTTTACATGCACCCACTTGTTCCATTACTTGTAATGAGAAACAAAATAAACTGAAATAAACAAGGGGGTGGGGGAAATGAAAAAAACGTAATCTTGTATTCTTACTAGTACAGTTATCTGAATAAGCTACTTTGCAAAGAGGAAATCCAAATGGTGGTACCACCAAAAGCCTGACTCTCAGATGTGCACAAACTCATCATGCTCCATTTCTAGGACGAAGTAGTAATTCCAGAAGTAATGGCGAATTTGGAAATGTTTCAGTCTCAGAACTGAACTCTCACAACTTTCAAAACTGTAAGCTTCATGAAGGTAGGGACTGGATTTGCTTTCTTTTTTTTTTTTTTTTTTTGTGGTGCCGGGGATCGAACTCAGGCCCTTGTGCTTACAAGGCAAGCACTCTAATCACTGAGCTAAATCCCCAGCCCCTGGATTTGCTTTCTTAAGGGCTAGAATAATGACTGGACTACCATACAGACCAAACAAAAGGTTAAATAAATGAAACACTTGTGAAGCTACAACTGCTTCCAGGTGGCTCACCTTCCTGTGCTCGGACACCAGCAGTCTCAGCTGCATTTCGATTTCATTACTGGTCACCGACGCGTCCACTGTAGACGCACACAGTGGTGGGAAGGGTGGAAGGGAAGTTGTAGCTCCTGGAGCACACACAGATTTAATTGCTTCTTCACTCATGGGTTTCCATTTGGATTCATCGTTTAAATCAAACACACAGGTTTCAACGGCATCAGAAGGCTGGCAATTTCCCAGGAACATCTGATGATTGAAAACACAACCAATTGTCCGATATGGGTACAGTGGCTTGGGCTGCTCAGCAAGTGGAGGCTCATCAGGATTGGTAGGTTTGTGGATATATCTGAAGAAGTAAATCATAATTTCATGGGATGAGAATTTAAAAATTACAAAGCTAACATATCTTACCACAGGAAAAATGTGCTCTAACACACATGAAGCTACAACTGCGAAACTACTTCCTATGTCTAGAGTTTAATACTCATTTTTTCTTTTTTGTATTTCCACAGTGTGATTACTTTCGTGTGTGGTACAACTTGCAGTAGAGAAATCAATTTTACTCTTTTGACAATAGAATATATTCTGTGTCTATTGTCAAGATCAAAAAAGCTTAAATTGGGCACAATGGTGCATGCCTGTAATCCCAGCACTTGGGAGGCTGAGGCAGGCAGATCACTTTGCGTTCAAGGTCAGGATGAGGCTGTAGTGAGTGGAAGGCCAGCCTGAACTACAAAGCAAGACCCTGTCCCAAAAAACAACAAAAGCCGGGCATAGTGGTGCACTCCTGTGATCCCAGCACTTGGAAGGCTGAGGCAGGAGGATAGCTGCAAGTTCGAGGCCAGCCTGGGCTACAGAGTAAGTTCGAGGCTAGCCTGCTGCGTAGCCAGACCCTGTCTCAAACGACAACAGAATTCATTTCAGGTAACACAAGGTAATTCAGCTTCACATTAGGTGTGACAACCAACGTTATCAAACAGGGAGAAGGACCCAGCGAAAGGAGTGCAAGGCTCAGGGCTGTGTCCTCAGAACACTCAGAGTTTAAAACAGAGGAAGGAAAACCACCAACTAGTAAAAAGAAAGCATGACCACCAGGAGCGGCAGGACAGACGCGAAGGAAGTGTGTCCTCAGGAGCGAGGGGTGCTCAGCTCTCAAACCTCGGGGCAGGGACGGGACAGACCATCCGCAGACCCCACGGGGCGCTCACACCCACAGAGGTGTTTTTGCTTTGTTTTGGTGCTGGGGATGGAACTCAGGGCCTTGAGCTTGCTAGGCAAGCGCTTCTACCACTTGAGCTAAACCCCCAGCCCCATAGTTTTTGAAGGAAACCACAATTTAAACTTTGAATTTAATTTCAGGCTTGAGGGGTTGGGGATTTAGCTCAGTGGTAGAGCGCACGCCTAGCAAGCACAAAGCCCTGAGTTCAATCCCCAGCACCAAAAAAAAAAAAGTTTCAGGCTTGAGGATACCCATCAGGAAAAAAGCATGCAATCCCGTGTGTGTGTGTGTGTGTATTTTTAAACCACTATCATTTTGGTATTTTAGGGTAAAAATTTTCTTAGAGCTTGTTTACTTGCCGCTGCAACTGAATTTTCTTTCCTTTTTTTGGTGGTATTGAGGATTGAACCCAGGACCTTGCACATGTCAGACAAGTGCTCTCCCAGTGAGTTGTTTTTTTTTTTTAACTTTTTTTTTTTTTTAGTGCTGGGGATCGAACTCAGGACCTTGTGCTTGCCAGGCAAGCACTGTAACCACTGAGCTAAATTCCCAGTCCCTCCCAGTGAGTATAATACCCATCCCTTTTTATTTTGAGACAGAGAATTGCTAAAGTGTCTAGACTGGCTTCAAACTTATAATCCCCCTGCCTCAGCCTCCTGAGTAGTACCTAGAACAGTAAGTGTGTTCACCACACCTAGTTTGAAGTAATTTCTTACACCCTCCAGAAAGGCTATAATAACTAAAATTATAAAATACAGCTTTAGGTACCATCGAATAAACAAACACCGTAAAAATTCCAAACATTTAGGGTTGGGGTTATAGCAAAGAGTTAAATGCTTGCCAGCATGCATGAAGCCCTGAGTTTGATTCCCAGCCCTGAAGAACTAAATAAATACAAACGTTCTCTCTTCATTCTGCTATCCTTGTGCACTCACGTGACTCACCTGTGTCCTGTCAAACTCTCCCAAAAAGTGATGGTGCCATCAGTCCCACAAGTCATGACCCAGGCATGAGGCACCCCTTTTGCCTTAGTCCCAACACAAACAAAGGCTTCCAGGCCATAGCCGAGGAGGAGGCTGCACAGGAGGTTGGCATGGTCTTCACAGTCACCCTTGAGGATAAAAATGAAGCAAAATGAGTATTTCTTGATGTTGTTTCTTTCCTCAGTCAAGATTTAAATGCAAAATTGCAATGAAAATTTATTAATAAATTTTAAGACCTTTAGTAATTTGTCCAAAATTAATCTGAAACAATGGGGAAAACAGATAAACTAATTTTACTTATTTATTTTTGGGGTGCCAGGAATCAAACTCGGGACCTCGTACTTGCTAGGCAAGCACTCTACCACTGAGCTAAATCCCCAACTTCAAAGCAGGAAACTTTAATAGCTGAATAAAGAACATCATACAGCAGGAAATGTAAATAAATGGAAAAACACTTAAACCAATGAGTTGCAGCATCTGTGTATAATTTAAGGAAATACACACAAAGAAAAATGATTGCAAGAAAAAACAATAAAATGACATCAGTGGCTATTATCAGGGTAGGTTACACACAATTTTCTATTCTCAAAATTCTCTTTGAGGGCTGGAGATTTAGCTCAGTGGTTAGAGTGCTTGTCTTACAAGCCCAAGGCCCTGAGTTTGATCCTCAAGCACCAAAAAAAAAAAAAAAAAAATTCTCTTTGATATGGTTAAGATTATTTTCGCAATTTAAAAACAATTATAAAACAGCACATAGGCAATACCTGATATTATGTGGTATGGAAAAGGCAATATTAAAATACTTAACAGTAGAGCTTTAATTAGGTGAGAATAGCAGCAACAACTACTGAGTGCTGTAGTAATTTCCCAAAATTAATAGCTCTATATTTCTTTTAAAATTACTTGTAAGACAGTGTTTTATCCTTTTTAAGTTGACTTTACAACTCACAATAGGCAAACTTTTAGACCCAACACTTACTTTCCTGAAATTTTTATTGTAAAAACAAAATTTAAGAGGAAAATGATATTCAGTGCAAAAATTCACTCACAATATCAAAACACTGGACATGTGTGCTGGCCAGAAGAAACCATTACTACAACAGGGAAATATTTAAGTAGATCTTGTGTATCGATTCAAGAAAACTCCAAATACTCAATAAGAGATGGAAATCACAAAGAAAGCAGCAACACACAGAAAAATGCTCATAGCATGTTAAATTACAAAGCAAGACACAAAATGTCCTTTATTCATTATTCATAATTACAGAAAAATGATATGTATACTAGAAAAAATATGAAAAGATGATAAACTAGGAATAGAGGCATGGATGATTTCACCTTCACTGCTATAATGCTGTTATCTGTACAACGAAACTATTTTAAATAATTTTCAAGCCTCTACTTTATTTATTTTTTTGTGGTGCCGGGGATCGAACTCAGGGCCTTGTGCTTCCAAGGCAAGCACTCTAATCACTGAGCTAAATCCCCAGCCCTTCAAGCCTCTACTTTAAAAGGTGCTTTCTCTTTAAAAATAAATCTTGAACCAGGGGCTGGGGATTTAGCTCAGTGATTAGAGTGCTTGCCTTGCAAGCACAAGGGCCTGAGTTCAATCCCCGGCACCACCAAAAAAAAAAAAAAAAAATCTTGAACCAAAAGGGTATTTGATTTATAAAATCATTACTTACATAATGATTTCATGCATGTATTATTCCTATGGTATCCGAAGCTTTAAAAATACATATCCACCCACAGAGCCCTTCAGAAGCATGCTCAGGGGGCCGGTGAGACGCTTCACAGCTGCCGTGAGACCGCACCCTCCAGTAGGCGGAGCAACCACCCGAACGCCCTCCTGCTGTATAAACTCTGTCCCGTGAATGCCACGCCACCAACGTGGCCAGACTACACAAAACTACTGCGAAACAGCCCATTTCTCTCCTCCTTACTTGTTTTATTAACATTTTTAGAATTCGGATGATTAAAATACATCCCATAATCTACAAAGATAATTAACTGAAATTGAGGCCTTAGAAAGTTCACCATTGCTGGGCATGCTGGCACACACCTGTAATCCCAGCACATGGAAGGCTGAGGCAGGAGGATTGCAGCAAGTTCAAGGCCAGCCTGAACTACATAGCAAGACCCTGTCTCGACACCCCCTGCCAAAAAAAGGAAGTTCAACATTAAGCCAGGCGTGGTGATGCACAGCTGCAATCCCAGCACTCTGGGAGGTCAAGAAAGAAGGATCACAAGTTCCAGCCCAACCTGAGCAACTCAGTGAGAACCTGTCTCAAAATTTAAAAAATTTTTAAAAAATACTGGAGATGTAGCTTAGTGCAAAGACCTTGGGTTCAATCCCAACTACTACAAAAAACAATCAGTTTAACATCAATAAATTTATACAAGTTCTAAAACATGAACTTGTGTTTGTAACTGAGCAAACTGTCACACAATGCAAGACTGTTCTCCATAACTGTCCTCGTGTGCATGCGTGCGTGTGGTGCTGGGGACTAAATGCATATTCATTCTGTACTGTCATTCCCAAAAGAGACATATGCATGATCTAAACGGATTTCTATCATGTGAACTGTACCAACAGACCGTGGTTCTGATACTGTGCTGTATAACTCTGTTTCCGACAAGTACTTAAGTGTCCCTACCTCAAAAGAATCATAGTAAGTTTATTAACAAACTACATGAAAAAATAAAGATGCCAAGTTTTTTAGGGTTTTTTTTTTTTGGTGCCGGGGGTCAAACTCAGGGCCTTGTGCTTGCTAGGCAAGCACTCTAACCACTGAGCTAAATCCCCAACCCCAGATGCCAAGTTTTTTATGAAGTGATATGTAAGTACTTTGAAAAATGGTGAAAACATGATTTAACTTGTTCAATCTTACAATATGTGTTTTCTTTTTTTCTCTCTCCTCACCTCTTGGTAATGAGGATTGAACTCAGGGCCTTTACACAGAGCTAAATCTCCAGCATTTTTTATTATTCTTTGAGATAAGGCTTTGCTATGTAGGCCAGGCTGCTCTCACTATTTTGATGCAAGTAGGTGGGATCGTAGGCACGTGCCCCTGTGCCCAGCTGGTACATTTCCTCTGAGGTAATCTACACATGTACTGTAAATTCAGAGCGACTATGAGTGAGGCAATTCGGCCGCAGGATGTGTGTGGTACCTTGTTCCTACAGAGAAAGGCCAGTAGGGTGCACCACTGCTCCTGTTTACCTCCTCCTCCAATCACAGGGGCCCGTTCATACCCCAGCACATTCACGAATCTTGCTGCCTGCCTTGGGGTGTCCAGCAGCCGTCCAGCTCGAAGTGGCTTCACATAGGAGCAGACTGGTCTATTTATGCCATTCTCATCCTGGAGGGGAAGGGGGAAATATTATCTAGAGTGCCAGATTAGTCATCCTCACTGTTAACAGCTTCTTCTAACATGCAATATTATGAGATAAATGATTCTGTGTATTCACCATTCACCTTACATCTAGCACTAACTTGCTAAGTGCTGTGCACATAACTTTTTTTTTGTTTTTTTGAGACAAGGTCTCACTATGTACTTCATGCTGGTCTTGAACTAACTATGTAGCCCAGGCTGGCCTCGAACTCGCAGTGATCCTCCTGCCTCAGCCTCCTGAGTGCTGGGATTATAGGCATGTGCTACCACACCTGGTTATAACTTTTTTTTTTTTGGTACTGGGGATCGAACTCGGGGCCTTGTGCTTACAAGGCAAGCACTCTAACCATGAGCTAAATCCTCAACCCTATAACTTCTTTTTTTAACTCAAATAACATCTCCATTATTTTCATTCCATAGATGAGGAAATGGAAGCTATAGCTAATAGTCCATAAGAAAACCACTAACCATATATGTGATTTAAATTTTTCTCCCCTTTTAAAATGTATTGATTTTAAAAAAATTTTTAATACATAGAAATTGTACATATTTATGAGGTATCGTGTAATGTTTCCACTCATACATTCATTATGTAATGCTCAAAGCAGGGTAGACATAGCTATCTTCTCCTACATCTATCATGTCATAATGGAGAAATTCAAAATCCTTTCTGTTAGCTTTTTAAAAATATACAGCCACCATTGCCTCCTATAGTTGCCCTACTGTGCAATGTAACACCTTGTCTCTCCTTTGTTTGCAGCACTGGAGGTAGAACCTAGGCCCTTGTGCACCCCCGGACCCTTCCCCTTCCCTTCCATCTGCCACTCGTCTGATCTTCCCAACCTGCCTGGCCCAACTCCACATAGTCAGTAACTGCACTTCAGACTAGACAGTCAGTAGGGAGCCAGTTATACTCTGATCAGCTCCTCCTTGCCCTTGAGACGTCATTGCTACCTCACCTGCTCCATCGTCCAAAGTATAGACAGTGCTGCTGCAAAGCCAGAATCTACTTCCCTCCTTCCCAACATGGGCTAGCAGGGACTCTCACTCCTAAAATCCCCATCTAGAAAGAGTCGTATTTCATTTGTCCCAAAATCTAGGAAGAGTAGGGTAAAGCCAGATGAATGAAGGTCAGAGTAATATTCTACACCGTACTTATACAGAAGCATTTACATTGGGCTGAATACAGATATAAAAACCTATTAATGGTCCCTCAAAAGTTGAAAATAGCATAGAGAGCATATATTTTACGTTAGTCTGTTAAAGAGAAAATGGGTTTAGGAATCGGAAAAAATAGATGCAGAGACAATCCATACAGTCCCAGACTCAAGATGGTATGATTTACAATTTTGCACCTTCATGACAGCGCAAAAGCTCTACTCAATCGCGTATTCTGATCTCGACTAGTAACACACAGTATGATATGATCTCCCAGCCACACGATCACAACTACAAACAACAACCATTCTTCGGTGTAGTGTGTTGGTAAGCTACAGCACACAATGTGTTAAATGTGTTAACGTGCTTTCAACATACAGTGCGTTTGTCAGGATGTAGAGCCATCACTAAGTCAAGGCCTTGTGCCCTATCTAGGTTGTGGGTGAAATTCTGCAATTAAAATTACTGCTCACTAGCTTAGAGATCTTGGTTATACAGAATTATTACATATAATATTGGTCTTTTAAAAAAACCTAATAAAAGGGGTGGGGATTTAGCTCAAGTGGTAGAGCGCTTGCCTAGAAAGTGTGAGGCCCTGAGTTTGATCCCCAGCACTGCCCCCCACCAAAAACCTAACAAAAATAATGTATACTCACAGTTCCTACTCTGCACACAAAAACTGAACTTACATAAATCACAAAGTGTTCAAGTGGTTACTTAGTTCTACATATCATGTGGGGAATCTACACAGAAAGGATTTTAAAGTTCAATAATCAAAATTGAAACTAAAATAAAACAGTCTGCATTATGCACTTACCTATTCAATGAGAGTATTACAAAATTAGTGTTCTATTTTACAAATATAAATTAAATAAAATCTCTAACATAATTTACAAACCTGTGCAAAAATCTTGACTAGCCTTGAGTTGTGCGAGGGTCGAATCTGCAAATACTCTCTCCACCACTGCTTAGCATACACTAGAAACAACCGTTCTTTCTCTGCAGTCTTCTGACGTTCCAAAGCAAGCTGGACATTTGAAAAGACATTTTTCAATTTTTACTCAATCTCCTTGCATCCTTAACCACCAGGCCCCCCGATCTGCCCCCCTACGCTGTCTATGAGAGCCTCACCTCACCCAGCCTTGTTCCTCACACTAACCCAGGGCTACCTGTGTCTCCCAAGACAGAAACTGTAATAGTAAATCCTGCTCTGTTCACAACACTTCTGTCCTTTCCACCTCGCTGCCTGGACTTACCTGGCCTAGCTCCTCATTCCCTCCCCACTGTGCGGGCAGAGCACTCAGGCTTGTGTGTGTCCAGCTGCAGCTGGCCGTCCAGACCTTTCTTTACCCTAACACTGGCCTGAGTCAGCACTAATCATTCTCCACATCATGACGCTTTCTACCACCTGGTATTTTGCTTATTGATTCATGTTTATCATGTTTCCACCAGAATCTACACCGCTTATTTATCTGCATTACAGGGGACTGAACCCAGTGCCTTTTGCACTGAGCTGTATCCACAGCCTATCTATCTATCCATCTATCTATCTATCTATCTATTTATTTACCTATTTGTTTATGATGGGATTGAACAAAGGGCCTTGTGCTTGCTAAGCAAGCACTCTAACCACTGAACTAAATCCCCAGCCCCTATTTTGTCTTATTTTTGAGACAAGGTATCACTATGTCACTAAGTTGCCCAGGCCGGGTTCAACACACCACCCCGCTGCTCAGCCTAGAGTTCAGGCACTTGAGAGAAGCAGTCTGTCACACACACAGTTGTATCCCCCAGAATCTGGAACAGCGCCTCCCACCTTTTAGCATCTGTTTAAGAGTACTAAGTATTTCTGATTTAAAAATTTTACGGTGTGGTGGTGCACACCTATAGTCCCAGCACTCTAGGGGGCTAAGGCAGGAGGATCACAAGTTTGACTCCCAACTAGGCAATTTAGGGAAAGCCCGTCTCAAAATTAATAGAGGTTGAGTGGAGGCTGCGGATGTAGCTCAGTGCTAAAGTCTTGGCCAATCCCAGGACTGGAAAAAAAAAATTAATAATGGTGTAATCTTAAAGAAAAAGCCTGGGAAACTAGAAACTATATGTTAGAAGTAGGAGGGCTGGGGATTTAGCTCAGTGGTTAGAGTGCTTGCCTTGCAAACACAAGGCCCCGAGTTTGATTCCCAGCACCAAATAAACAAACAACAACCCCCCAACAGAAAAACACAAAAGTAGAAGAATAAACATATGTTTCAGTCATTGAAGAGTAAATATGAGAGCAGAAACATGAGAAAATGTTTATGAAATGCTGTAAAGTTTAACAAGTAGAACCCTGGGACCGGGAACACAGCTCAATGGCAGAGTAAGCACACAGCCTACCCAAGGCTCTGAGCTCCAGTCTCAGCCAAAAAAAAAGAAAAAGCACAAGTCATTTATTCATCAATATGATAAAAAAATCAAAAAAAAATTAACTAGTCGGGTATAGTGGCACACACCTGTAATCCCAGCACTCAGGAGGCTGAGGCAGGAGGATTGTTGTGACTTTGAGGGCAGCCTGGGCTATATAGTGAGTTTAAGGCCAGCCCGAACTATGTAGTGAGACCCTGTCTCCAAAAGAAAAAAAAAAAAAAAATTAACTATCAAAAAATAGAACCCAAATATTTGCTTTACACATTATGAATTTATTACATAATTAAAACTCCTAGGATGTGTACATGTTTACTCCATCTGAGTAACATCGGATTGGCTTGCACCATGTGGCCTCAGGTATACATGCACCACCACACATCTCAGACGCTAGAAGAGTTCGAAACAAGGAGGAGCTATTTTAGGAAAGTAGGGCAGCACACTGTTTGCTACAGAGAAAGGGGCTAGCAATCTACAATTAACCGACACGCAAAAATCCAAGCACACAAGGGCTTGGGCCACAGCTCACAGGGAGAGCACCTGCCAACACATACCACAGGACTGTGAGGTGTCAGTACAAAGGGAAGGCTGGAGTAAAAGTGGTTTCTGGACTAAAGAAGTGGCCAAGAAGAACCATTCCGTGAGTGCCCTCAACAAGGCAGCTGAGTATCCTCACTGTAAACTAAAATTTGTGAGACCAGTCCGAGAACCTCAGCGAGGGATGATCTCCCAGCGTCACAAGCCCCAGAGGAAACAGAGTGTGGAGACCAGGTGTACAATGAGGGAGGAGAGCACCCCAGGCCACTCCTTACTGCTCTCTCCCCATCAGGTCCTTAACTCTTCTGTTCCAATCCTGGCGGTGTTTCAAATATTCATTGCCTTTCCCAAATGAGACTGTAAATCCCTCTAGATTGTTTTTTTTGTGGGGAGGGGTTTTTGCTTTTGTTTGGTACTGGCGATCAAACTCCGGACCTTGCGCTTACAAGGCAATCACTCTAACCACTGAGCTAAATCCCCAGCCCCTAAATTCCTCTAGAAAAATCTTTATTTTTTTGAAACAGGGTACCACTGTGTAACTTTAGGCTGGCCTTGAACTGTCAGAGATCCTCCGGCCTCAGTCTCCCCAATGCTGAGATTACAGGCATGTGCCACCATGCTCAGCTGAAAAGTAAGCTTTAATAGGATTAGGGTTTCCTTGTTTCTCATCTCTTTTGTTAACCCACGAATGCTAATCTAAAAAGTAATCAATGATAATCTTTCAAAAATACTTTCTAGGGCTGGGGATTTAGCTCAGTGATTAGAGTGCTTGCCTTGCAAGCACAAGGGCCTGAGTTCGATCCCCCGCACCACAAAAACAAAACAAAAAAACAAAACAAAAATACTTTCTAGGAAAACAAATATATAAAGAAGAAAAACTCAAAATCACTTACCTGGGTGTTCACTACTTCTTGAGACAGTGTTTGACTGAGTGGCGGGTACATTTCAAATTTTATGTTTAAAATTCCCACTGAAACTTTTGATTCTGTGCCTATAAATATAAATAAGTATTTAGAATTTCCAGGTTTCGATACTATGTATATTTAGTCAACCAAAGCCTAACAAAAATAATTTAGAAGCTTAGTAATTTTCCTATTTAAATGGAATAAAGATATTTGATGTTACACTTAATATTATTAAAAATTAACCAATTCCAATTAGTTTTTACAAAGGCATCTAGCTATAAGGAGATTAACTATTAACTTTCTAGCCACGTTTTAAGGAACTTTTCTGACCTGATTTGAGTTTAACTTTTATCTTTAGTAAATACCAACCAGACTTACATTAAATACAAAGCCAAAGCAACAGTTAATGTTTCATTTTGTGTCCATAAAAAAGATCACAAAACATTTGTACTCCTTGTCATATAGAGTAGTCCCCATTTACCCTTTGTTATTAACACATTACATGAGTACAAGTTTTCAATTCATGCATGAATTTAAAGAATTAGAAAGCACACTGCATGCCAGGATTTTTAAATATATTTTCAGTAAATCAATGTTTATGTTCTCATCATTAATGACTGTCACTTTATCCTTAGTTTTGAAGACAAGTAACTGGGAATCTATTTGTTTGTTTTTTGAGACAGGGTCTTGCTATGTAGTTCAGGCTGGCCTCAAACTCACAGTGATCCTCTTGCCTCAGCCTCCTGAGTGCTAAGATTACAGGTGTGCATCAACAGGCCTGGCCAGGAATGTTTTGACATTAAACCTCCTACATAAGGAAAAATTTTTTTCTCTACTTTTCATGTAAGGAAAAACATATTCTGAGTCTGATTTAAAATTCCTAAGGCTATGCAATTTACTGGCTACATTTAAAGAAAAAGTTTCAATACAAAAGTAATTCTATTAAAAAAAATTTGGGGGGCTGGGGATTTAGCTCAGTGATTAGAGTGCTTGCCTTGCAAGCACAAGGGCCTGAGTTTGATCCCCGGCACCACCAAAAAAAAAAAAAAAAAAAGAAAAAAATTTTGAAGTGCCAAAGTAAAAAAAGAATAAAAGTACCAAAGTAATTCCATTACACGTCATGCATAAAACATTGGTAGTCTTCAGTTTTCATTCTGTCAGCGAATGCACACTGCAGAGCAGGAAGTGTGCAAGCCTTCAAGCAGAGAGTGGTGCCAAGATGGCCCCACAGCAGCCCTTGCTCCAGCACCGCTGCTCACCGCACCGTGAGGCTGAGACCCCAACCCACAGTGCTCAGGACCACTGGGCTGCTGGAGAGGTCCTGCATTCCAGGGTGTGGGCAAGAGGAAGCTTTTGAACACATGTATTTGTGTGTATCAAAAATCTTGTTTTTCTTTATCGTCTTGTATTTATTTAAAAAAAGAAAGGAAATTGAAAATCTTCAAACTTTCTATATTCATTTTCCAGAAAATAGTTTTCCTTAAAACAAGGCCAGACTGACTGTGAAGTACTACACTGGAATTATCACGGCCTTCCTCCAGGCTGCAATCAGAATTCTAAGGAAATCCTGTTTTCCCTGTTGGTTGGTTAACAAAACCACCGTGAAGATACAAAAGGGACTGAGAGACTCTGCCTATATAAAGGTAACCATGATTGTAATCATCATACCTACACCCATAAGTTCCACCGTCAGACTGGTCACTCCGTTTTCTGAGCCCAACACTGATCGCCATTCCAAAAAGTAAGATGCTACTAAAGTGGTCTCACCAAAAATATCCGTTTTGATTAGCACCATATGAATTGGATCACTTATTGATAACATTGTTGTTGAATCAGCCATTCTAGTTCCATCGCCTAGCAACAAAAACAAACAAAACAAAACAACCCACTGTATTACATGTTCAGTTAGGCCAACACGAAACAATACTTGTACTGAAAAGTATATGAAAAAATAGGCTTGTATAAAACCAAATAGAATAATTTGGTAGTGTCATAGTAAGCATGCCAGTCGAGGAATAGAATTACTTCCTGTTTCTATCACTAACTTCTGAGATGACTGACAGAACTGTAACAGTTTACCCAGGTATTTCCAGCATCAGGGCTTTCTGAACCATAAGGCAAAAGTCTTTTCCTCAAACAACCTCTGTTCTTCAAGATCCAGAAATAATCACTGGACTATCTACATAAAACTGAGAGATCCAGCAGTTTGTGTATAGCAACACATCCTGTTAAGTGCTTCATGCACTTTTGGCAGGGAGGCACTGAACTCACAGGCTTGCTCATGCTAGGCACTCAACCAGCTATACCTCCAGCTTTTTTACAATTCTGAGACATGTTCTCCCTTAGCTGCCCAGTCTGGCCACCAACTTGAGATCACTCCCGCCTCAGCCTCCCAAGTAGCTGGGGTTACAGGCACGCAACATCACACCCAGTTAGCAAAATTTTTAATAGGAAAAAACATAATAAACTTTATGAGGGGTTGGGGATTTAGCTCAGTGGTAGAGCACTTGCTTAGCAAACGTGAGGCCCTGAGTTTGATCCCCTGCACTGCCCCCTCAAAAAAATAAAGACCCAAAAATTAAGACAGTGAAAAAATAATCTTTAGGGAAAATTAATTAGCAAACAGAGCATAAAGCAAAAGAGTGGGTAGAAATCAAGTTGTTCTGCTGTAGAGCCTAAAAGATCTACTCAATCAGATGACCGTTACTGTTCCTTACCTAAGTTTTCCCTGTGTACTTCAAGTAAAAAGCCATCATGAAAATCTGGTTCGCAGGCACATGGAACAGGTTTAGAACGAAAACGTTGGTTCCGATAATGTAAACATAAAGTAAAAGTTGAACAAATTTGTCCTGGTAAAGGCTCAGGTTCTTGAAGATGTTCCAAGAAAGCTTTTCCACCCAAAACCTGAAGGTAAAGATACCTCCGTGTTGGATCAATATTAGCTGTAAAGTGTAGCAATATATATGAGGAAACTGCCAAACAACTTCATAAATGTGATCAAGACATTAGGAAACAATAACTCAAAAGAAATAAAAGCAAAGACTAAAAAAAGAAACTAACGAATTTACTACATAGCTGGATCATTTGCACCCTGGGAAGAGCAGACACACAATATATTCTTTTCAGAGTTTACATCCTGGCTACTTTCTCCCAGCCAGAAAGGAATCAGAACACTAGATCTAATGTATGTTTGCTATTTAGCTGCTTATAAAATATCCCTTCATCTCAAAAAAGCAAATCAGACAATTACCAACTTAGCAAGCATATCTGTCAGATAATTCTGTTACCATTAAAACAGTGAAGCTGTACAACTTTCATAAAATATATTAAAACAAAAGAGACCAGTGTTCCTGTTTTTTGGGTCTACTGTGCTATCTATGAGCTTTTCTTATACACTTCATGCAAAATAGAATCTAAGTTATAAGCTAATCACAAAAAAATGTAAGTACTCCATTCTGGAAAATAAAAACTGATTTTTTTTTTTTTTTTTTGGAGACAGGGTCTCACTATGTAGTTCCGGCTAGCCCTGAACTCACTACGTAGCCCAGGCTGGCCTTGAACTCTCAGTGATCCTCCTGCCTCAGCCTCCCAGGTACTGGGATTACAGGTGTGTGTCAATACACCTGGCTGGGAAATAAAAATTGAAATGTTTTCTATCAAATACCGAAAACTAAACACATCAATATCCATTACTAACCACAACTAAATTAATGTTAGAAAATGCATACATACTTTTTTTTAATGTTGATTGTTTATCAAAACCAACAGGCTGTTTCGGAGAGGAAGCAAGTTCTTGCTCAACATTGTCCTAGAAAGGCAGTAAGGAAAAAAAAAAGGAAACAAAAATTATAGTTAGGTAAGAAAATTGCACTGGACCTAAACACTGGACCAAAAGCTGTAAGGCCCTTTCCCAAAGACCCTGTACTTCCCAACATAAGTAATGAGAATAAGTGCCTCCATAGAAGATGGTACAGCAGTCACTCCTAAAATCTAAGGCTAAGAATTAAATTATCTTCACGCCTTGCCATCCACAGCATGCTCGAACAAATTCTTAATGCTTTAAACAAAATCAAACTTTTTAAAAATCTTATGTAACACTTGGACAAAGATTCTACCATGAACTGATTTTAATAAAGTGACATTCACAAACTAGAAACTGTTATTAGGTCAATTTTTATAACAAATAGGTTCATAAACCTCAAAAACCAAAAAAGAATCCTGCATGCAAATATTTAATTCCCAGGTGTAGTAAAGTCCACCCTATTTTTACTTGGGTGTATTGAGGTCACAGTTTTCATTGTTGCCTCATTTTCGAAGGAGGACCTACTTACTGTGCACTGAGAAACTACCATCCTACCACTGACCTACTTACACGAAAAGAGTTGAGGGCTCTTAAGCACTTCTTTACTTTTGTAAAGAATTTAACAAGTGTAATTTAGAAAAAAAAGCTTAAGGTAAAAAATAGAACAATCTTGGTGACAAAGAATTATGTTAAATAGTGAACTAAAATATGTATATTTGAAATATTTAGGGGCTGGTGGCGCAAGCCTGTAATCCCAGTACTAGAGAGGGTGAGGTTTGCTCCGAGTTCCAGGCCAGTCTGAACTACATAGCCAGACCCTGTCTCAAAAAAACCAAAAAACAAATATATAAAATTGCAGTCCTAGAAAATAACAAAGGAAATTCTGTCACTGCAGACAGAAATACGCTATGTAACTCAATTTCAATTATTCACAATACTAATTTCCATACTAAGGGCACAGTTAACCTAAAAAAAAGTTATTAGAGAGATAGTGTTCGCACTACCAAATACTCACACCCTGCCTTCCCCTAAAAGATTACTCACAGTAACAAAATTAAGCTCTTTCATCACATCATCAATGATTCCTCGACGTCTCAGGGCTTTGATCAGGTCTTCCGTTGACAGGTGCTGCTGGTCTGGCGCCAGTTCTTCCCGTATGGTCTCGGCCAGGATCTCCCTTATTCTGCCGTGGACGTCCATCTACGTACAGAAGTCCCGTTTGCAAAGCACAACCCTGACAGAGCGGTTCAGGACCGTTCCTCCAGTGGGCTTCTGGATAGAACTGCAACCGTCACCGCATCGGGTGAGAGCAGAAGTCAACTTTTAGAAGATGAAAACGTCTGGGTAGGAATTCTAGAAACGATTTCTCCGGCTACCCACCACGCCTGCTGCCCTGCCCGCAGCACTCGACCTCGACCGAAGCCAGTCTTCGCAGAGGGGACAGCAGGAGCCCGAGAGCAGGCCCGGCGGCGGGAGGCCACAGGCCGGGAGCCCTGGACAAGGCGCGCGGCCCGGATGGACACGGTCACCGAGCCCGGCCCGTCCTCTCCCCGCGGGCCGCGACCTCGCGCCCCCGCCCGGCCGCCCCGCGCCCCGCCCGGCCGCCCACCTTGCTCAGCTGCTGCTGGATGAGCTGCTTCAGCTCGGAGGCTTTCTCCGGAGGCAGCGACATGCCGCCGGCCGCCCCGGACACGCTCGCCGCCTGGCGCCGGGGCCCCGCTGCAGTGTTAGTGGCACACCGCGCAAGGCTCTCGGGGGGCCGACGCCGCGTCAGCCCGGCGGGGCGGGAACCGGGCCGCGTCGGCGCCAACAGTTTTCAAACGTGCGGACGCGCAGGCCCCGGACTGCCCCTGCGCCGCCTGATCGTCCCCGCGGCCTCCAGCGCCTCGCGCCACCGGCAGGCGCTGGGCCAGCCCTGGGGAGGCGTCGAGGGAATGGAAGGACCCCGCGCCGCGCGGGATTGTGGGACAGCTGTCGGGAGGCGCCCAGGGCCTCGCGGGGATCCGAGTGTGCCGTAGACCGCCGGCTCGGGCGTCCTCCTTCCCGCCCCGGCCATGTTCGTACCCTGCGGGGAGTCGGGCCCCGACCTCTCGGGCTGTACCCTGCTGCTGGTGAGTCCGCCCCAGCCTGCGCCTGCCCGTCGTCTCGCCGAGCCCGTTCTTCCATCAGGAAAACCAGAGGGAAGGTGTCGCTGGAGGCGGCGGTCCGAGTAAAACCTTGGTTGGCGCTCTAAATAAACGTCTGTAAATTGTAGTCTTTGTGCCTGCAAAACGTAGCGTGTTTGATAACAGGCACATTGTATGGATGTTGGGCGGGGCATCCCTGTATTTTATCCTTGAAAGTCTGTTTTCCAATAGTTTTTGCAGTCAGTACTAAGCTGGCATGCCATTGTCGGTAGAGACTGTGTAAATAACTTATGTCCGTTCGCAGCACGAAGCGCTGTTGGACTTGCCTGCATTCGGTCATGGTTTCAGTGAACATTTTATTATGTGCGAATATGAGAAGAGTAGATGCTTGTGCTCAGAGACTTTACAGTCCTGTGGAGAACTTATGTAATCAGTAAGAGCAGTAAATACTAGCAGAGAAGTTAGAAGAGGATACGGAAAGGCCCGGCTGTAATTAGGAAGGCGGACTTTCAGAACCATGGATGCTTAAAGCAGAGGCACAAAAGCACGGGGCACCTGGAGAGGGGGCACCCCAGCAGAGTTTGGAATGACACTCTGAAACAGAATGGGCTGAAGACACCGTCGCAGAATGCACTTTGTGGAGTGGCGTAAGACCAGAGAGACAGAACTGTCATTCTTTCACTCATTAAACATCAGATAGGAAAGTGTCCGTTTAGATTTAGTGAGATGTAGGTTAGTGGTGGTCACCTGGGCAAACAGTTACCAGTGTAGTGATGGAGAAGGAAGCTATACTGGAGTGAGACGAAAAAGTGGAAGAAGAGGAGGTAGAGTGTGTGTATTCATTCATTAATTCAGAGATAAAATTCCTGTTTATACTTCAGCAGACAACTGTTGAAGAGTTTCGGTTATGAGAAGGGCATGAGAGATAAGGTGGCAGTTAGGAGAATAGTGGAGTCAAAGGAAGATTTTTTTGTTTTTTGAGAAAGGTCTCACTGTGAAGTTCAGGCTGGCCTTGAACTCACTATGGCCTGAAACTCATGGTTGTTCTCTTGCCTCAGCATCCCTAATGCTGGAATTACAGGTGTACACCACTAAACCCAGCAAGGGAAGATCTTTTTAGATTGAAAGATATTAGGACATGTTTACATGCTTCTGAGAATAATCTAATAGTGAGTAAAAGAAGGATGATACAGATGAGTCTAACCAAAGTAGCAAAATCTTTGAGGAGGGAATTACAGCAGGTAGTTAGGGGTTTGGTAGATGACAGCAGTGAGAAGTGGGAGAGTGCTCTGGGAACACTTGAAGGGCAAAATACAGCAGTTGCTGGAGGAATGCAAAGGAGGTGCTCATTAAAGGCATACTTTCGAGATAAGTCAGTAAAAATAAGTCATAGATTAGATATAGTTGGTAAGAGAAAAATAACTTGGTAGTAGTTGAATAAATGATGTTGCTCTTCTGTGAAATGTAAATATGAAAACAAGGTTGGGCAAAAGTTTAGTTTTGTACCTGTTGAATGCAAGTTGCCCGTGACATAACCATGTGGACATATCCAGGAGGCTTCTGGAGCTCAGAGAATTGTTGTGGGATATAGATAGATATTTGGGATTTTAGCTGTTTGAAGTCATGGGGAAAAGTGTGTGTGTGTGTGTGTGTGTGTGTGTGTGTGTGTGTGTGAGAGAGAGAGAGAGAGTGATGTGAAAAGAAGGCCACTCTAACCTCGGAGTGGGTAGAAAGATACCTCACAAAACGAACAGAAGGAAGACCAGGAGGACTTTTGTTAATACCTCACAGCCTTTGTACTTGCTTTCCCACTTGCTAGATTATTCTCAGTTCTCTCTGACTCTTCTTTACCTTCTTCAGGTCTGTAGTCATGACTTGAAGTAAGCTTTTCTGGATTGCCCTATTTAGAATTATAAGGAATCACACACACACGTATGTTCACACCCACTTTTTCTTCATAGGACTACCACTATGTAGTTTACTATTGATTTTATTCCAGGTAAACTATTCCTTCCTTAGGTTGGAAACTCCACCAGGGCAGAAATTTTTGTCAGTTTGTTTTACTGCATGTAAGAGTTGATATCAAGTTATGTACCTGAACACAGGCATTCCGTGCATTTGCTGTGATTACTAATATCTAAACTTTTTCATTATTGTTTACCTTTTTCTTGTTGTCGTCTGTCTAAACTTCTTAAAAGTGTTAGTAATTTGGTACCTCATTGAACATGTCTTTTTAATATTTCAGCCAGCAGTATCTGTTGGAAATGTTGGCCAACTTGCAATAGATCTGATTATTTCTACACTGAACATGTCTAAGATTGGATACTTCTATACTGATTGTCTGGTACCAATGGTTGGAAACAATCCATATGCAACAGCAGAAGAAAATTCAACAGAACTCAGTATAAATGCTGAAGGTATGTTTTTGGCAGGTTTTGTTGTACTACAAAGTAGAGTTAAGTTAGAAATACTCTCTAAGCTGGGCACAGTGATGCACACCTATATTCCCAGCCCCTCGGGAGGAGGAAGCAAAAGGATCATGTGAACCTACAGTAGAGTTTAAGGCCTGCCTGAGCAATATAAGGACACCCTGTCTTCAAAAGAAAAAGAAACCCATGAGTGTTGTTTTGTTGCAAGCACTGACTTAGTGCCAGCTCTGTATAGAATTCACAGCCCATTACATTGTCCTTTTTACATCCATGAGTCAGTTCTTAGGGTCTTCTAAATGGTAGCTCCTAGAGGGTTATGCATACAGTTTGTACTTCTGTCTGTAGATAGAATTCAGGTTTAAAATTTTTCTTTTGGTATGCATCCATGTCTTTTTCCTTTTATCCTCAGTTTTATTTTCTATTCTTACTGGCATGTATAATGATCACTGGTACTGCTGATAAAGAAAGGGAAATTCCCCTAGGCTGAGGTCCTATTGTGTGTAACATGTGCTGTTTCATCTAAGCCACTTAGATATGTTGTCCCATTATTATAGAATCCATAATAATAAGATAAAGATAAGCCTCAGAGGACTGGGAATTTAGCTCAGTGGTCAGAGTGTCTGCCTCTCAAGCACAAGGCCCTGAGTTTGATCCCCAGCACCAAAAAAAAAAATAATAATAATAAGCCTCAGAGAGATTGAGTTGCTTGGTACGACTAGTAGGTATAAGCTTTTCCTAGACCATAGAATGCCATGATTCCTCTTTGGATTATCAGGCTTGATTAATCAGTGCACACATTTATGTTGCACTGACTTCTGTCTGGTTATGATATAGGATGGCTCCACATGAGTAGGAGAAAAGCTCCTGTTGACAGAAAGCACAGGAGCATCCTGTTGCCTCCTGCAGTAGCTCGCTGCTATCTTGGCCTTGGCCTCTCAGTTATCTGTTTACCATTTAAGATAAATCCAGAGCTGATAAAAGAGCATGGAAGGCCACTGGTGGATGAAATACAAATGCACTGTGATTTTGTCAGTTTGATTAGTCATGTCATTAATCTTGCATAATGAATGTGCTTTTTGAGAAATAACCTTATTACTGAAATTCCTGAAGGAAAGATAGCTTTGTTAATATAAGACTAGCCTTAAAAGCCTACAAATGGTAGAACTAGAATTTATATGTGTTCTTCTAATGATAACAACCATCATTTATTGAGTATCTACTGTGGGCTGAATGTAATGTACATTTATATATACTAATACATTTAATCCTTACAATTATTCTGTAAAATAGTTTTCCTCCCAGTGCTGGGGATCAGATCTAGGACCTTGCACATGCTAGGCAAGCACCCTACTACTGAGCTACATGTTCACAGATGAAGATAGCATGGCATGAAATTCAGTTGTTCAAGGTCATGTGATTGATAATTGACCTGACTGAGATTCTAATCAAGGCAGTCTAGCCCCAGAGACCTGCTCTAAGACTCATGCTGGACATGGCAGTGCACACCTGTAATATCAGCATTCTGGGAGGATGAGGCAAGAAAATCACAAGTTCAAGGCCAGCCTGGGCTATGTAATGACTTAGTGAGGCCCTGTCTCAAAAATTTTTAAGAGGCCCTGGATTGTTCAGTCCCCAGAAGCACATGCACAGAAGATCTCCTGGCTTTCCTTTCACAAATTGACAGCAGGTCAAATGTCTGGGTGCAATTTAATCCAGTTCATTTTTTTCCTAGATGAAGTATTTTAAAATATGACATCATGACATGCCATCCTAGAATATAAGTATGCATTTCTTAGAAAATGAAAACGTTTTCTTATATAGCGAAAGTGATGTTATTACACAAAATCAGCCAGTCTTTAATATCTTCCTGTACCTTCTCCATGTTCAGAATGGCCCCATTTACTTCAAAGTGTCGCTTGAAGTTGGTTTCTCCAAAGTAGGACGCCTAGCACAAGCCTAGGCCCACTGTCCTACAGAATGTCTCACCTTCTGCATTTGTCTGTTTCCTTCTGCTCTCATTTGCTATGTTCCCTTAGTCCCTACATTTTCTGAAATTGCAGTTTGGGTCTAAAGACTTGATTTGATAGAAAGTAAATATTTTCAAACAGAATACTAAAAGGTGATACTGCTTTCATATTGTGTCACATCAGAAGAAAGAGTACTAGGAAACAGGATTCTCATAATGAAAAACAGTCCCATGATACGTTGATGGAAAATATCAGAGTTGCTGTGGTATGTGTTGTTCGAAACTCTGCACACCTTGACAGACACATGCCTTCCCCACCGAGATACCCTGCATTGGACTGTACGTATATGTCAAAGGCAGATTAGAGGCCTGAGTAGCCTATTCCTCAGTCCCTTTTCCCTAATTCCTAAGCTTTCTATGCAGATCCTTTTGACCTGAATATACCTGGTGTTCACTAGACTTGCTGAGTGTGGCATAACCCCTAATCACACCAGCCAGGAGGAGAAAACATCCAAGAAAATACTTTGCTTTAGGAAACGAGAGGCCTCGTATTAGCTTTCCATTGCTGCGATAAAATACGCAAGATCAACTTGAAAGAGGAAAGGTCTATTTTGGCTTAGGGTTCAGAGGTTTCAGTTCACAGTCACTCGGTACTACAGCATAGGAGGAGGGAGCACATGGTAGGGCAACAACACTCAACTTGCAGCAGCCAGGAAGCAGAGAGAAGGGCCCCATGTACCTCTCCAGGGAACGCCCCATGGTCTGCGTCCTCCCAGTCAGCCCTTCCCGCCCTAGTAGCGCCACCACTGAGGACCATGCCTGCAACACAGGAAACTGTTAGATGTTTCAGATCCAGACTGTAACAGACCTAACCCACCAGCGGATTTGCCCAAACTAGGGTGATCTGTAATCTCTTTGTAGCAACCAAAGCTTACCCTGTGTCCTTTAGTGACTGTTCTTCCCTTGGCTAGTACAAGAGCTTCTCATTCGTGAAGGTGAGGCTGGGCAGGGGAGCTGTCTTAGTTAACTTTCTCATTGCTGAGACAAAATACCCAACACCCAAAGTTAAAAGAAGAAAAGTTTGTTTAGCTCAGTTTGTAGAGGTTTCAGTCGATAGTCAGCTGGCACCAAGGTAGGATAGCAGAGCAGGCAGGAGGGTAGCACAGCAGCAGCCAGCCAGCCAGCCTTCTTTCTGTACCTTTATATTCCATACAGGGTACAAGCCTATTGATTGGTACCACCCACACCCAGGGTGGGTTTCCGTTATCCATATCCTTAATCCCAGTATCACACCCTTAATCCACATTGACACACCCTAATCCACCCACCTTTGAAACTCCCCACCTGTAAGTGCATGAGGCTTGGGGAGACAGCTAGATACAAGCCATAACAGGAACCTTATGCATCTCCAAGTGGGCCCTTGGTAGAATCTGGTGAAAGTGTAAACCCTTTTCCCTGAAAAACTGCATGCACTTTGACTCACAGAAAATTTTACACTATTTCAGGTCTTTCAGAATCTCTTTAGGAACACAAATGTACCTAGTCCAGGGATTTCCTTACATGACTAACATTATCCTACATTTTAGTCTGTTGTGTTAATTCTGATGAGTGTTGCTGGTCTCAGAAGAGAAGAGGGAAGAATGTCAGAAACTGAACTGTTTAGTTTTCTTAAGGATGATTTTATTTGTCACAACATCAGCAGTATTCAAGGGAATATTTTTCTGGTTTTACAATCAAAACCAGAAGAAAGATTTTTTTTTAAATATCAGAGATACCGCTTGCTATATTGCCTGGACTGGTCCTGAACTGCAGGGTACCAGCAGCCTCTAGCTGCAGCCTCCGCATGCCACCTTGACTAGTTAAAGAGTAATTTTTGGTATTTTCTTACAGTTAACTTTTTAAAAAATGAATATATTCTGTAGAACAAATCACCGGCATGTTTTAAATTACTTCTCAAATGTTTTATCTTAACCAACTGATACTGTGCTTATGTTCTATATTTTAATTATTGAAAATGTTTAGATGCAAAAGCTATTATAATTCATATTTTTATGACAATAATTTAGCTTGAAAAAGTCATTC
>PVJO010020796.1:0-31309 GCA_004026905.1 Hystrix cristata
AGCAGCAGGACTTCTGGCCCAAGGAGAGGCCGCAGCAGGCCGGGCGGGGGCAGGCGGGGCGGCAGAGCAGGGACACACAGGAGGACGGGCGGCAGCAGCCGGGCTGGCAGGAGGAGGCACAGCAGGAGGAGGCGGGCACGCAGCAGGCGGGTCTGCACACGGGCCGGCAGAGCAGGGACACGGAGGAGGAGGAAGGCGTGCAGCAGACAGGCTTGCAGCAGACAGGCGTGCAGCAGACAGGTGTGCAGCAGACGGGCTTGCAGCAGACGGGCATGCAGCAGACAGGCTTGCAGCAGACAGGAACGCAGCAGGATGGCTGGCAGCAGGATGGCTGGCAGCAGGAGGAGGAGGCCCCGGAGTAGACGAGCGTGCAGCAGATGGGTGTGCAGCAGACGGGCTCACAGCAGGACGGCTGGCAGCAGGAGGACGAGGCCCTGGAGCAGACGGACATGGTGGAGGCGGCCGTGGCGGGGTTGGGCTGGGGGAGGTGTGAGTGAGGGTGAGTGTGAATGTAGTTGTGTGAGCAACTGAGGGTGTGTGGTGCTTATATACCACTCAAGTCTGTGTGTATCATCCCAACTCGCCCACTTCCTTGTCATTTCCGGGCGGGCCTGGAGGATGCTCGTCTGGGCTGTGGCTTTTGCTCTGCTAGTAAAACTCCCCCTGGAGCCCCGGGGTCCTTTACACTGGGGTGGGGATGGCGCCCTGTCCCTTGGGTGGACCCAAACCTGGGCTGAAAGGCAGGAAGGAGCGTCACAACACCCTGTGTCCCTGTCTGATCATTTTCTGGAGCTTCTTTCTAGGGTTTCCCTCCGCCTGCTTGAGTTTTAGTGGGATTATAAGTGTATTGGATCCTTATTTTTCTTTTTCCTCTTTTTTAGAGGGATGAAAATTTTGACCTACATTCGTAGCTCAGTGGCTGGCTTAGGAACTGTACTCATTTGTTTTGCTAGAGAATAATAAGTCCTGCTTGGTGCCAGCAGCTATTTTCTTCATGTGTATAAATATTAACTTCTTAACTCCCTAGTGTCATGGAGTCAGTGTTGCTATTTTTCCTAGACGGGGAAACTGAGGCATAATGAAGCACTTGCCCATAGACTATTCCGGCCAGCTAAAGCTCCTGTGAGAACCCTGTGTGCCTGTGTCCTTCTTTTTCCTGTTTGCGTGACATTCTGATTTACTTTTATTAGTACAGATGTGTAGTATTAATGTTTATATTCCTTGTGTGGAGTTGGTACCTGTGTACAGCACATTTTAAGTCCTGTTTCACCTGCTTTCCCGCCTCTTCCTCCCCCTTCCTCCATCTCTTGATCCCCTTCCCATTTGTAAACGAACTATCTCCCTTTTTCTAGGTCTTTTGAGATGACTGTGTGATTTTTGTCTCTGCTTCTCTGCATAGATTTGTATGTGTTGAACCATCCTCGCGTACCTGGGATGAGGCCTACTTGGTCATGACGTATGATCTTTTTGATGATTTGCTGCATTCTGTTTCCAAGTATCTTGTTGCGGATTTTTGCATCTATATTCATTAAAAAGTTTGGTCTATAGTTCTCTTTTATGGTTGAATCCTTTTCTGGTTTTAGAGTCAGGGTAATGCGAGCTTCCAGGAATGACTTTGGAAGTACTCCTTCCCTTTTAAATTCATTAAAGAGCTTGGAGAGTTTTGGTGTTAGATCTTCCCTGAAGTTTTCCTAGAATTCAGCATTGAATCCATTCAGACCTGGAATTTGGTTTTATTTGTTTTGGTAGGGTTTTTAAAATTGCTGCTTCGGTTTCATTGCCCATTATTGGATTATTCAAGATTTAAAATTTTTCTTTGTTCAGTTTTTGTAATTCTTGTGTATCCAGGAGTCTATCCCTTTCTTCTGAATTCTCCAATTTATTGGTGTACATGTTAGCCAAGCAGTTGTTAACAATCTGTTTTTTATTTTGGCAGTGTCCATTGTGATTTCACTTTTTTCATTTCCTGTCACATGGATTTGCCCTCCACTTTTTTATTAGGTTGGTGGAGGATTTGTCTATTTTGTTTATTCTTTGGAAGAACCAACTCTTTGTATTTTTAAATTGTTGTTTCAGTTTCACTGATTTATGCTCTGATCTTCATAATTTCCTTCTTTGTTTTTGATTGGGGTTTGGATTGTTCTCGTTTTTCTAGGACTTTGTTTTGCATCGTTAGGTTACTTATTTGGGCTTATGATGTGGACATCTACCACTATAAACTTCCATCTGGAGACTGCTTTAATTGTGTCTCATACATTGTGTCCCAATAATGTTGGACTGGCATTATTGTTTAGTTCCAGAAACTGTTGAATGTTTCCTTGATTTCTATTACTCATTGTTTATTTAAGAGTATATTGTTTAGTTTCCATGCTTTGCTTCATTTCTGTTTTCTTTTGTTGTTGATTTCTAGTTTCACTGTGCTATGATCTGATAATATGCATGGTGTAATTTCAGTTCTTTTACATTTTCTTAAGCTTACTTTATTGGCTTGTATGTGGTCTATTTTGGAGAAAGTTCTTTGTATGCTGAGAAGAATGTATATTTTGTTATCATTGGGTGAAGCACTCTGTAGATATTTAATAAGTCCATTTGTTCACAGGTTTTATTCAACTCTGATATTTCTTTGCTGATTCTTTGTCTAGTTGATCTACTCATGATAGTAGTATTGAGGTCCCCCACTATAGTTTTGTTTATATTTATCTGGTTTTTTCCAGTAGTACTTCTTTTGTGAAGTTATGCACACTGTTGTTCAGCACACATATGTTAATAATTGTTATGTCTTCCAGCTGGATTGTTCCCTTGTTCAGTATGCAGTATCCTTCTTTGCCTCTTCTGATCAGTTTTGGTTTGAATTTCACTTTTTCAGAATATAGGACAGCTACACCTAGTTTTTTTGGGTCCCCGTTGTGTGGACTATTGTTTTCCACCCTTTGATTTTTAGTCTATGAGTTTCTTTTGGGGCTAAATGTGTTTCTTTCTTTCTTTCTTTCTTTTTTATTGGTGCTGTGGATCCAACTCAGGGCTTTGTGCTTACAAGGGAAGCACTCCAACCACTGAGCTAAATCCGCAGCTTGAATGTGTTTCTGTACACATCACGCTGCTGGATTTTGTTTCTTGATCCATTCTGCCTGTCTGTGTCTTTTGACTGGGGAATTGAGACCATTCACAGAGGTAGTTATTACTGATAAGTATTGACTTATTCCTGTCATTACACTATTTTCTTGCTATTGATTCCCTATCTTTTCCTCCACTTACCTGCTCATCCTGCCTGGTGTATTCATTCTGTTAGACCTTTTATCATGTTAGCTTCATTGTCTCTTTCTAGGATATTCTTGAGAATTTTTTGGAGTGCTCATTTGGTGGTCATTGATTTCTTAATTCCCCATATGATGAAAATATCTTATTTCTCCCTCATGATTTTGAAAGATAGTTTTACAAGATATATGAGTCTGGGTTGGAAATTGTTTTCTTTTAGGTCTTCAAACACTTCATTGCAAATTCTCTTGGCCTTTAAGTCTGCTGTAATTCTAGTGGGGTTTCCTTCACAAGCCATTCATTCCTTTTCTCTAACAGCTTCCAAGACTCTGTTCATTTGCTGAACTTCCAGAACACTGACTAAGACGTGTCTGGAGAGTGTCTTTTCTGATCATGGCTTGCTGGTTCTCTCTGCCTCACCTCTCTGCATGTTAAATTCTTTTCCCTTTGCATTTGGAAAGCTTTCTATTATTTAAGTTAACAAGTTCTTTTTAATGCCATTTGTGATATCGTCAATTTTTCACTAATTCTAAACCTAGATTAGACTTCTGTGCATCATCTAGGAGCTGTCGGATCTGTTTTTCATACTCTTTTGTTGTTTTTAAGATATCTCTCATTAATTCAACACCAACGACAGCCCTGTCTTCTAGTTCTGACACTCTCTTCACATTGGTAACTTCTGTTGCCCGTACTTCTGATAGAATCTTTAATTGCCTGAATTTCTATATGGAGCCTTTTTATGGACCCTGACCCTTTTCTGTGCTGGTCATTCCTGTTTTGCATCATTTTGTTCAGCTCTGCTAACAGTTTATTAGTGTGTCCTGTGACTTACTGATTATTTTAGTTTGTACAGTATCTCTTTCCTCGTATCTTCTGTGAACTTGCAAATTGTCTTTATGATCTGTATGTTATCCTGCTAATATCGTTTCAAATAATTTGGCTGGTGGCTTTTGGTTTCCTCCCCTTCGGTGCCCCAATTATTGGTTTTGGGGGTGCCGAGATTTTTTGGAGGCGTTTTATTGACTTTTCTTCTCATGTTTCTATTTGTTTGTTTGTTTTTGTGTTGAGGCTTGCAGGTTGATTGTAGTGGAAAGCTTTTCTGCAGTATGGAGACCTCTTCAGTTAACATCTAATTTTCAGCGATGTCCTCTGGGTGTGACTAACTGTTGGCATTTGCCTCTGTCCCAGGATCCAGACTCCTCCGTTTACTTGGGATGGGAGGTTGCAGCATATTTGACCCGGTGCCAAGTTCTCCTGGCAGGAGCCACAGTATTGTTAATGACTCCAAGGCAATCCAGATATTGGTATCACAAGAAAACTAGTTAAATGCAACAGCTACGTTACCTTGGCTATAGTAATAAAATCAGCATCAACTAGAACAGCAAATACAAACTGAATACTGACAACCCCTAAGGACCAATAAATTACCACCCTCCATAGAAAAGAAATTTATAATTATGTTATGGGCACTAAGACAAACCAAATATGGACTACTGCTGACCTACAGTAACATCTTGGGTTATGTCTACATTTTGGCTATTGTGAATAATGCTGCAAAGGACACTGGCATCCAAACATCTGCTTGGGACCTTTAAAAATATGCATCTCTCTTTCTGAAGTTCTTTCAAAGAACCTGTCCTTCTTTGTGTACACTCCCTGGCTTATGGTAATTCTCTTTCACCTTGGATGAAGCACTGAGATGTTCTCATGGTGACTGTACTACTTTAGATTCCCTCTGGTGATGTGGACGGGTTCCAATTTTTCCACATCTCTGCCAACACTTATTTTTCTTTTTTTAAAATCACCACCATCCCAAAGATGTGAAGTGGTGTCTCATTAAGGTTTTGATTTGCATTTTCCTGATGGCTGAAATGTTGAACAGCTTTTCATGCGCTTATCAGTGTGTCTTCACTGGCAAAATGTTTATTCAGTCTTTTGCTTATTTAATACTTGAGTTGTTTGTTTTTGTTGTTGAATGGTAGGAGTTCTTTCCATATCCTGGATATTAAATACTTGTCAGATATGTGACTTGTAAATATTTCCCCCTGTTTTCTAAATAGTCTTCACACTTTCTTTATAATGTCACGCAAAAGTTTTAAATTCTAATGACATCCTATGCTTGTGCCTGATTGTGTAATCAGAGTCCACTGTCAAATATAAGGTCATGAAACATTTCCCCTACATTTTCTTTATGACTTTGTGATTTCTTTATGATTTTTTTATGACTTCAGCTATTACATTTAGGGCGTTGATTTATTTTGAGTTGAGTTTTGTATATTGGGAGAGATGGGGGCCCAACATTATATTTTTGAATGTAGAACTCTATTTTCCCCTGCACCATTTGTTGAAGACAATTCTCTCCCTGTCAAAAGGTCTTGGCATGTTTATCAGAGATCAATTGACTACAAATGTGAGGGTTTAGTCCTATACTCACAGTTCTCTCCCACCGGTCTATATTTCTGTTCTTGTGCTAATATTGCACTGTTTTGATTACTCTAGCTTTTTTTTTCAGATATTTTTATTGGTACATGTTTGCAGCATGTAACAATTACATTCCTCTTGGGGAGTTGGTACATGTACGTAACACATCTTAAATTTTACTTCATCCTCTTCAATCTCTCCCCAATTACCCCATCTGTTGGTCTCCCTCCCATTTGCAAAAGATCTATCACTCTATTTCCTATTATGTTTTATTTTGCTCTTTATTTATATTTTAGGTTGCTCATGTAAGAGAAGTCATGCAATATGTAAGGCGTGTGTCTGACTGATCTATTTTGCTTAACATCATGGTCTCAAGGTGCATCCATTTTCCTAAAATCACTCACATTAATCCTTCTTTATGACAGATTAGTACGCCATTGTGTATAAATACCACATTTTCTTTATCAGTTCATCTGCTGATGGACATATAGGCCACTTCCAAGATTTAACTTTTATGAATTGTGCCACTATAAACGTGAGTATGCATGGATCACTGTAATATGATGTATCTAACTCTTTCAGGGTTAAATATGATGTATTTAGCCTAGAAGTGAGGTAGCTGGGTTGGATGGAATTTTTTTCTTTCTTTTTTTTTTTTTTTTTTTTTGGTGCTGGGGATCGAACTCGGGTCCTTGTGCTTGCAAAGCAAGCGCTCTAACCACTGCGCTAAATCCCCAGCCCCTTGGATGGAATTTCTAGTTTTAGTTTTTTGAGGAATCTCTGTACTTTTCCCCTTCTGCTTAACTGCTCACCCTCCCTGCTGTATTCATTCTACTAGAACTTTTGACACAGTTAGCTCCATTGTTCCTTCTAGGATGTCTTTGAGAATTTTTTGGAGTGCTGGTTTGGTGTTCATTAATTTTTTAGGTGCTCTTAATCATGGAAAGATCTTATTTCTCCATTAATTTTGAAAGGTAATTTTACAGAATATATCAGTCTGGTTTGGAAGTTGTTTTCCTTTAGGCCTTGAAACCCCACTCCAATCCCTCCTGGCCTTTGAGGTTTGTGTTGAGAAGTGTGCTGTGATTTGGGTTTACCTTTATAAGTGATTCTCTGCTTTTCTCTAACAGCTTTTAAAATTCTGTCTTTGTGCTGGACTTCTGGGACTTTTGAGTGTGATGTGTCATGGAGGGTTTCTTTTCTGGTTGTGGTTATTTGGAGTTCTACATGCTTCTCTTAGCTGTATGTTAAATTCTTTCCCAGTATTTGGAAGGTTTTCTGCTATTATTTCTGTAAACAGGGCTTTAATGCCATTAATGCTGTCTTCTGATTTCTACTAATTCCAATTAATTGTAGACTTCTTTACATCATCTAAAGATACATCTTCTCTACATCTACATTTTTCAGCTTCTCTTGTTATATTTAAGGTATCTCTGAATAACTGGTCTCTAATAGCAGCTATTTCTTCTAGTTCAGACACTCTGTCCTTACATGCTGCCCACGCTTTCAATAGAATTTCTAGTCTCCTGCATTTCTTTTCATGAACTCCAATTCTTTGCTCTACTGGTCATTTATGTTTTGTATTGTTTTGCTTAGCTCAGTTAGTATTTTTTAGTATCTTCTGTAAACTCGTAGATCATTTTGTTTATTAAATCCATTATTTGTTTAGCTATATCTTCTTTGAACTGACTAAGCCCCTTATTGATCTGTTTTTTTAAAAAATCTCTTCTGATAACCTTTCAAATAATTTGGCTGCATTGACTTTGATTTTTTCCCCCTTGGTGATGCATGACACCTTGTTGGAGGCATTTTGTTACCTTGTCTTCCTGTGGGGGCTGATTATAGCAGAAGCTTTGTTGCTAGTATGGAGACATTTAATTAATATCTCCTTAGTAAGGCATTCTGGGCTGACAATGGACCTTAGCCTCTCTTCCAGGATCCAACCACCTCTATTCATTTGGGAGGGGGGGAGCAGTGTATTTGGCATGGCGCCCAGTTCTCCAGGAATGGACTGCAGTGTTGTTAATGACACAAAGGCCGGATATTGGCATAGAGAGACCAGGCCTGTGGGCAGCCCGAGGAGCTGCTGGTGTGACACACAGGTTCAGGATGGAAGATGATGCAGGTCTGGAGGCTATGGCCCCGGGCAGCCTTTACACCCAGCCCCAAGTGTCCTGGCCTTCAGCCACCTGCAGTCTTCCCAGCGTAGGGGTTGCTTCCCCCTTTTCCCTCCTCTGCTGTCCCCTTGGGCTTCCTCACTCAGTCCCAGAAGCCTCTCTTAGTTGGGGCTCCTGGTGACCCAGCAGGCTGCGTGCTCTGGACTCAGGGCTTGTTGGGTAGACAGGGCTGCAGTGGAGGGAAGGGGACCCACCTTGTGGGCTCCCGAGGTCTTCTGTTGAAAAGCCCTTATCTGGTATCTGCACAAGCTCAGGATTCCCAAAACACCAGAAGCCCCGTAGAGATCTAGAAACTCTGCCCTCTGTGATGACGTCCCAGCCCAGAGCGCCAGCGGTAGCTCCTTGTGGTGGATTAATAGGACCCTGATGTGACGACCCTCACAGAGCTCTGCTTTGCATCAGGCCCCGTGACAAGCATCCCATACAGGTTGTCCCCTGGACACATGTGTCACTGTGCCAGTGGGAATTCAGGAGCAGGAACTGGAAACTTCTCTCTCCTTCTTGGGAATCGTCACTCTACTGGGGGGCAGTAAGAGACAGGTCTTGACGTCCCAAGTCAGGGAGATGAGTGGAAGCCATTGGTGGATTGGTAAAATAGCTTCAATGGGCCCCTGAAGCCACTCTGGGCTTTGTAATGTCATAGCTGGACACAGGTGGCAGTGGGTGTCCCAGACAGCCCCTTTGAAAGGGAGCTCAAGAAGGCTTGTCCCCAGGGGCTGAGTTACCCACACTAAGTTTCCCTCAAATGCAAGGTCCTCTCAACAGAGGTGGGTCAGACAGAGCTGAGCGCAAGTGTGAATCTGCAGAACACCATCCCCTGGGGGCACAGTGAGCCATGGTGTGGTGAGTGTCCCTTCTCACATCCCAGGCACCTCAGCCTTCCGGTCCCGGTGACTTCAGGTCTCTTAGCTCACTGCTTCCAAGGTGTTGTTTATTTTTGTTTTTCATCAGTTTCTCTGTTATATACCCAGGTATGGTTTTCTTCAAGAGTACTTCTCCTGTGGAGGATTTCTGAGATTCTGGGATCTCTCAAGTTTGTGTTTTGAAGTGAAATTTGGGAAATTATGTCCATTATTTCTTCATATATTTCTATGCTTCAGTATTGTTCTCTTCTACAACAGAGCTTGATATTGCACAAATGTGGGGCAGTTTGGCATTGACCGCAGTGTTTCCACTTTCCTACATTCTCCTCCCTCTTGTTCGGCTGGATGATGTCTGTTGTGGTGTCTTCACATTTCCTGGTTTTTCCCCATCTTCCCTCTGCTGTTCAACCCATCCAGTGTGTATTTACATTTCAGGCATTGTACCTTTCAGTTGTAGAATTTCCATACTTTTATATTTTCTCGTTCGCTGGGGAGATTTCCCACCTAAACATTCATTAGGATAACACTTTCCTTTAATCTGCTGAACAGAATTTTTTTGCTCTTTGAACATATTGGAATAGCTGTTTAAAGTTGTTGATTGCCAATCTCAATGGTGGGACCTCTGCAAATTGTTTTTCTTGGTTGATTTTTTGAGAACAATGAATTACATTTTTATAAGTACATTTTGATGTTAGTTGACTTTGGTTATTTACTGGAAGTTGCAACAATATATTTAGTCTCTAGGTTCTAAAATGACTATTGACTTTTGTTCCAGCACAAGCAGATATGGGTTGATTGCTTTGAGCCGGGTGGGCTTGGCTGTCACCTGATGGGTCAGAGTGTGGCAAAGCCAGCCTGTCTTCTAAGCTCTGTGACTTGGTGGGACTTCACAGCCAGGCCATGTCCCTCCCAGCCTCATTCTGGCTGGTGGGCTTTGGTAGTAGAGTATGCAGTGGGTACCACTCTCAGCTCTGGTCCTCACTCCATGGGTGCAGTGTATGGTCTGAGCTCTGTTCTGTAGGCTTCTCCCTGGTGGCCTTGCCCTGAGCAGGTACGGCCGCCCTCTCAGAGGGTCAAAGGCTCTCTTGGTGACTCACCCCATGCCCAGGTCATCCATTCCTGGACCCCGAGTCTCGGGGTCCTGGTGCTTCCCCTGATGACCTCTGAGCCCCTCAGCCAAGCAGGGCCTTGTATGTGCTCACACTCCTACCACAGTACTGCATGATGGGGGGTGCTGGCCCCCAGCAGAGCTGGGCCAAGGTGGGGGTCCCTCGTGTGTGTGCTTGTTCTCAGGAGCCACCCTCTTGCCCTGCCTGGTAACCACAGTCTGCAGGTGGCTGTCTCCTCCTGTTCCATACTTGGACAGGGCCAGGGCACTGGGAGGTGCTTCTTTGACCACCATGGTTTCCCACTGTGAACACGTGCTCTACAACCCATCTTTGTCTGTTCCCAAAGGCCCTCTCCATGCAGCAGGGATTGTAGTTGTAGGGATTTGGGGACCCTGATCTCTGTCCCAACGTGGCAGGCTTGGAGAGGCTGACATTGGAGCAGAGGTGAGCCCACCTGATCACCAAGAATGGAAGATAAGGACCTGGTTTAGAAGTGTGGCTCCATGTACAAGGCAAGGCCTGTCTCCTCTCTATGTGGGGCTATGCCAGGAACACCCCCACTCAAAACACTACACCCAGATCTAGAATGACTACACCTAGGCTGAGCCAGTCTCAAGAAATTGTCTATGAGCACCTGGCGCATTCTGACTCAATGCTTCTCCGTGGGTTGAGCCTGGCCTGTTCTACTGCATGTGGAGGGGGGAGGAAGGTGAAAGCAGACAAAAACAGCACAAGGAGAGTTCAGATAGCCAAGAAGATGGGGCCACACAAGCACAGAAGCAAACATTAGGGAAGTAAGCCAGAGAAAAGACAGAGGAAGCCAAATCACAAGGAAAAAGGCTGCTTCTGCGGCCAGGACACCTGGGACCCAAGTATAAATGAGGCTCGGGGAGGGAGGTCACACACATCACACCTCCTCCCAGCTGCAGCCGCCTCAGCCACCATGTGCCACACCAGCTGCTCCTCGGGCTGCCAGCCGGCCTGCTGCGGGTGCAGCCCCTGCCAGGCTGCCTGCTGCGTGCCCATGAGCTGCAGGCCTATCCTGTGCGCGATCCCCTCCTGCCAGTCCTTGGGGTGCTGCCAGCCTTCCTGTCAGTCCTCCATATGTTTCCCCGTGAGCTGCAGACCGGCTGTGTGTGTGACCCCCTCCTGCCAGTCCTCCGTATGTTTCCCTGTGAGCTGCAGACTTGCTGTGTGTGTGGCCCCCTCCTGCCAGTCCTCGGGGTGCTGCCAGCCCTCTGACCCCGCCCTCCTCTGAACCCTGTCTCCTGTGGTGCCTCCCCCTGCTCCTGACCTGTGTCTCCATGCCTGCTGCCCAGGGCTGTGGTGACTCTGCTGTCCCCACCCCGCTTCTGGCCTCTGTGGCCCAGGTCCAGCTTTAAGACTGTAGGAAGCCTGCTGAGCTGACCACTGTACTCTGGTCTGGATTTCAGCAGATGGGCCTGGAGCCTCTGCTCCCCATGCATTTCCAGTTAGTGTTCTGTCCGCAGTGTCCCCTGTGGCCTGTGGAACCTGGAGACGCTCCTTCCCATGAGACTCTGTGTTCCTGTCTGTCACTCTGTGTCCACAGCTCCCAGCTCTCTCCTGCACCTTTTTGTAGATCAGGCTCCTGGGGAGCAGCAGCTGCCTGAATTTGTGAAGTCCTGGAGTACTGGGGGCTGAGGTCCCCATGACCTGGGAGGGTTTTGCCCAGTCCTGGCACTGTCCTGCTTCCCGCTGCCCTGCCTGGCTGTGCCTTCCTCGTGTCTGGGAGCAGGCCTTGAGTGTTGGCGCCACCTCCTCTTCAGGTGTCCTGGTGCCTGGGCCTGGAGCTTCCCTTCTATTGGGGTGGCTTTGACTCATGGGGTACCCACTCTCATCCCAGCATAGAAACCAGAACTCAGGGACCAGTTACCACTCACGTCTCGGGGCAGGTGCTGCCCAGCTATGTGCTCACTATTCTGTGTCTTCTAAAGAACTCATCAAATCGTGTCCCACCGCATGTCTGAAGTGTGAATTGTTGCATTTGGTGATTTCCAATGACTGAATCTTCTGAGAGTGGATAAGACTCTGCATTGCCTGTGGTGTACTTTGTCCCCCTGGCTTCTGCTGTGACCATCTGGGTCCAGGTCCTGGGAGGGGGCAGACCTGCAGTCCCCAGCTCTGCCCTCCCAGACAGTGCCACCCTGCACCTCCTTCCCCAGGTTCTCACTGCCTTCTTCTTGGACTCCAACCCTCCATTTTTGCCCTGGAGACTGGTGGTAAGATTTGAATTGCAAAACTAGTTTACAATCTTTTGTCTGAGGTAGTCTGGGATTGACTACCCTGTTTGAAGGGGGCTTTGGATAAACCTGCACTGGAAATGGAATCTGTCCATCTGGACGTACACATTGCTGAATGTGCACACACACCCACATACTCCCACTGCATATATGCATGTGCCACCACACACCCAGGCACACACACTCTCTCATGCAACCCAGGCACTCTCGCATGCACTCAGGTACACACAGGCTGGGAGCTGGGGTTGAACTGGAATCGGCAGGAGAGGGGGAGGGCTTCGCCGTACCGCCTGCTGATGCCCGGGGAAGGAGGCCCTGGTCAGCAAACAGTTTCAGAGCACGAGTGTCACAGGTTGCATCTAAAATGTCTCCGCAAAGGCTGTGCATTGACAGCTTGGTCACTAGTGCAGTGGAGTTCAGAGGCAAGACTTTGGGGAGTGTGTGCATTGCAGGGACTCTGATGTCACTGATAGGTTAAGCCGTGATGGTCATCCCTGCATGGACTGCTGGGCGGTGCTGGAGACAGCAGGCAGCGGGAGCGAGGAGGATGTGAGTCACTGGGGGTGTGCTCTGGAGGATGTGGTGCATCCCTGGCCCTTCCTTGCTCCCTCTGCTTCCTAGCCACCGGTGAACAGCTCTGCTGTGCCACGTGCTCCCCGATGATGACCCCTCACCCCAAGCTCAGAGTCAGGGCACGCCGCACAGCCAGGGACTGAAGCTCCGAACCAGCTGGCCGGCGCTGCCACGTGTGCGGCCTCCATGAGGTCTGCCTTTCGGAGCACGTGGGTGGGTCTCAGAAGGTGCCTGTGCCCTCGGTGGATGGTGCCAAACATAAAGACTCTTCCGGTGAGTTCAGGAAGTGCTCACACCAAGGCATGCCCTCGCCAGCAGCTGTGAGAACTCTGGTTGCTTCCCCACAACACTTGGTGCTATTGATGCTTGCTTTGGTTCGTTCGATTTTTTAAGTCAGACTTTTAAAAATAGAATCCCACTGCTTACTTTCTGGAGGTGGACTGTCAAGATATTTTTAGAAAATGTACAGCATCTGTGCGCCACTGTCATGGACATTAGCATCGCCCCCATGTTCCCTCCTATCCAGCATCTGGTCTACCATGCTTTGTTAACCATTGATCAGGTCATGGGCATTTACTTGGCTTTGGGATTTTGGTTATTCCGAATTGATTCAGTGTGAGACGACCATCTAGGCTTTTGTGGGGACACTGCACACAGTGGGGTTTCTTGGCCAGCACCGCCTGCCTGGACAAATGCAGCTTCATGGGAAGGCTTGAGGTGTGCAGTGTGAGCTCTCCAACATATTTCTGTCCTCCAGAAGTAGTTTGGGCTCCTCTTAGGCACTGAGATTCTCCATAAAGAGATTGGGAGATGCTTAACAAGCTCCACAGGAGTGCCTGCTGAGCCCACAAGACTGTATGGAAACTACAGACCGACATGGGGAGAACTGGCCTCCCCAGCAGTCCATCAGCATGGTCTATTCATTAGGTCTTCTTGGCTTTCTCTCATCGATGTTTTGTCATTTTTGGCATGAGATGTTTGTACACTTCCTCCTCAAGATTTGTCCCTAAGTATAACATAATTTTTTATGATATTATAAAAGGGACTATTTTAAATTTCAATGTCTAATTGTTCGTTGCTGTTATAGTAAAATAAAATTGATTTTATATATTGGCCTTTATTCTTTGACCTTACTGAACTCACTAGTTCTGGTAGCTTTGTGTAGAATTTTTGAAGTTTTCTAGGAGGCCAGTTATGCAGTATGTTAATACAGACTTGTAGCTCTCATGTGTACGGGACCCATAGAGTCTTTCACCATTAAATATGATGTTGGCTGTAGATGCCCTTTAAAAGACGTTCCTTTTATCTCCTACTGCAATGTAGATGTTGAATTTTATTCTGAAGAGATGTTGAATTTTTCAAATGCTTTTTCTCATCTATTCAGATGATCATTGGGTTTTCCTCTTTAGTCTGTGGATGTGATTCATGTAAGGTGATTTTTGAACATTAAGCCGACCTTGTATTCCTGTGATGAATCCCACATGCTCATAAGCTTTTACCTCCTTTATATATTTCTGGATTTTTTTATAATATTTTGCCAAGAATTTTTACATCTACATTCATCAAAGATATTAGTATATATTTTTAAGATGTTTTGTCCAAAATGCATCAGGAAGGGTTCCTTCCTTCTGTTTTCTGGAAGAATAGTAGAACTGGTAATAGTTCTTCCTTAAATGTCTGGTAAAATTTATCTGCATAACCATTTTGTCCTGTAGTTTTCTTTGTTGAGAATTTTAACTGCAAATCTCAATGTTAAGTACCCTCTGTGTGCTGTTTGTCCCATCTCTTCTTTCTTCCTTTTTCCTTTTTTCACACCTCTGTTTGGTTTGGTGCTTTGATTACTCCATCTCTTCTCTAGATTTGGCTTATTAACTCTGTCTTTTCCAAGCTGCTTGGCCCCATCTTCGTAACACACCCCTTTGGCAGGTGTTATCAGCTATCTTACCAGCTCCTCTCCCATGTAAAGCTTCTCCTCTTGGGGACCCAGCATCCTCTCTGCCTTGACTTGGCTTGAAGAAATCTCCTGGACACTTCTTGCAGTGCACTTCCGCTGTCAGTGGTATCTCTCCACTCTTGTGTACCTGAAAAAGTATTCGTCTCACCTTCATTTTGAAAGGCACCTTCGGTGTCGTAGGGCCGGCAGGTTTTTCTTTTGGTATTTTACAGATGCTGTCAGGTTGCATGATTTTTCCCGAGGAACCTGCCTGAGCCTCACTGCTGTCCACCTTGTGGAGTGGACGGCGTGTCCCGATGCTCCCGCTTCACCTTCGGTTTCTGACAGCCGCACCTGACCAGGACGTGTCCGCTCATTGTTTTCCGGGCACAGATGCTGTCTGGTTCGGGGTTCTCTCAGCTTTTGGAGAGGAGGTTTCATGTGTTTTGTCGTTTTTAGAAACCGTCTCAGCAGCTATCTCTTCAGGTGCTTCTTCGGCTTCCCTTTCTCCCCTCTCGGGGCCCAGTTAGAGGCACCATGGTGATCTCACAGTGCCCAGAGCTGTGCAGGGTTTATTTTGGTTCCTTCCCCTCCTACAACTTTCTCTTTGTATTTTCTTTTGACCTTTACTTTTTGTTAGTACATGTTTATGTTGCATAATGATTACATTCATTGTAGGTAGTTGGTATTTGCACACAGCACATCGTAATTCTTTTTATGTCCCCTCCCCGCTCCCTCCATCTCTTAGTCCCCTTCCCTTTTGCAAAAGATCTGTCTCCCTCCTCCCTATTATCTATCTTTTATTTGCTTTTTATTTATATTTTGGGTTTCTCATGAGACAAACCATGTGATATTTAACCCTCTGTGTTTAATTTATTTCACTTAACGTTGCGATCTCCAGGTATATCCATTTAGCCACAAGTGACTCGAGTTTATCCTTCTCTATGACAGAGTAGTAGTCCATCATGTGTAAATATCACATTTTCTTCATTCATTCCTCTGTTGATGAACATATAGGCCACTTCCAAGATTTAGCTAACCATTTTGACAGTTTCTGTCTCTCTGTCTTCAAGTTCACTGGTTCTACTCTTGACTATGTCGAATACACTAGTGAGCTCACTGAAGGCTTTCATCTTTGGTGCTGCATTTTGATTTCTATCTTATCCATTCAATTCCCCTAGTTCTCATCCATGCTGAAATCCTCTGTTTGTTTATAAACATGTGATGGGTCTTTTGTTTTGTTTTGTTTTTTTTTGTTTTTTTGGTGCCGGGGATCGAACTCAGGGCCTTGTGTTTACTAGGCAAGTGCTCTACCAGTGAGCTAGGTCCCCAGGCCCAATATGTGAGTTTTTAGTAGATGAATCATGGTTTTAAAGATTGTATGTGCTAACTCCAACACCAGGGTCATTTTTCAGTCCAGTTTTATAGACTACTTTGTCTCATGATGACGGATTCATTTTTCCTTGCTGACTTGCATGTGCATATAATTGTTGATTGACTGTCAGGCCCCACATATGACACGATGGACGTGGACTGGGCAGTGTCTCCCTGCAAGTGGGGCATCTTCACAGCCAGGCCAGTCCTCAGGGTGTTCTCAGCCCCCAGGGTCTCAGGATGACCCTTGCTAGATACTTCCTGCTCCCCACCATGGCAGCCGAGTGCTTGGGGAGGGGCCGTGAGGGACAGCGGTCCCTACCCATCCTGCTGCAGCAGTGTGGCATCACGATGGGCCCAGGCCTGGCCCCTCTGATCCAGGCTAAAGGTTTATCATGCCACCCTTATCCAGGCAAGTGACAGGAGGGGTGTGGGGACAGCGGAGCGGGAGGTGCATGGTGAAAGGGCCCACAGACTGGGAAAAAATTTTTGCTAGCTATCCATCAGACAAAGGTCTAACATCTAGAATATATAAAGAACTCAAAAAAATTAAACCTCCCAAATTTAAAGACCCAATCCAAAACTGGGCAACTGAAATGAATAAACATTTCTCACATGAAGAAATAAAAATGGCAAATAAATATATGAAGAAATGTTCAACATCACTAGTCATTCGAGAGATGCAAATCAAAACAACGTTAAGATTCCACCTCATTCCAGAAAGAACCACGTGTATGGAAAAATCAACCAATAACAAATGCTGGCGGGGCTGTGGGGAAAAAGGAACACTCCTCCACTGTTGGTGGGAATGTAGACTGGTCCAGCCACTGTGGAAATCAATATGGAGATTCCTCAAAAAACTACAACTGGAGGTTCCATCTGACCTAGCTATTCCCCTACTGGGGATCTTCCCAGAAGAATTAAAATCGTCATACCACAAGGACGTATGCACCACCATGTTCATAGCAACACAATTTGTAATAGCTAAGTCTTGGAAACAACCTAAATGTCCAACAACCAACGAATGGCTAAAGAAAATGTGGTTTTTCTACACGATGGAGTACTACACTGCCATAAAAAGGATAAACTAGAGTCATTCATCTATAAATGGATGTTTCTTGAGAGCATACTCTTAAGTGAAATAAATCGGACACTCATGAGCACACATTGAATTGTTTCTCTGATATGAGAAACCATAACTGTAAATAAGGACAAAGAGGTGTAATAGATATTATATAAAAGGAGGATGGTGTGCAGAGGAGAGGAGTACTAGAAAGAAAGGAGGGGAAAAGCAGAAAGGCAACAGGGGAGAGAGGGGAATGGGAAAATATGGAAAATGATGAATAAACCTGCTGTAAATAGGGAGGGAGGGTGCAGAGGGGAGGGGGGAGAGGGGGGAGAACCAAGATGTATCATGTATAGGTATGGAATAAATGTAATGAATGTGACCATTGTATGTAGAATGTACCAATACATGTTCTTGGTTTAAAATTAAAAATAAATAAATAAAAAATAAAAAAAAGAAAGAAAGGGCTCACTGAAGAGGGCTGCTGCCCCCAGGTGGCTGGACCTTTACGGAGACAACTTTAGAGCGCCAGGAAGATGAGAGAGGTGAGCCGCGCTGGGAAGGCTAGTTTACTGGGCTCTTGTGGGCTTAGTGAAGGAGTTCAGGAGCCAGGAGATAGACACGGGGGATTCCGATGATCATTCTGATACATTCTCGCCCCAGAGTTCATGATTCATGGAGCAGGCTTCCCATCTGCGTCAAGGCTGGGCCTGGGCCACAGGGGCCTGGTTCTGGAAAGGGACAGCAGTGTGCCTTCTGCCCTGGGCAGCTGGCATGCAGACACGAGGTCAGCAGCAGGAGGAGGTGCCGCAGGAGACGGGGTTGCAGAGGAGGGCGTTGCCGGAGGGCTGGCAGCACCCCGAGGACTGGCAGGAGGGGGTCACACACACAGCCGGTCTGCAGCTCACAGGGAAACATACGGAGGACTGGCAGGAGGGGGTCACACACACAGCCGGTCTGCAGCTCACGGGGAAACATATGGAGGACTGACAGGAAGGCTGGCAGCACCCCGAGGACTGGCAGGAGGGGATCGCGCACAGGATAGGCCTGCAGCTCACGGGCACGCAGCAGGCAGCCTGGCAGGGGCTGCACCCGCAGCAGGCCGGCTGGCAGCCCGAGGAGCAGCTGGTGTGGCACATGGTGGCTGAGGCGGCTGCAGCTGGGAGGAGGTGTGATGTGTGCGACCTCCCTCCCTGAGCGGAATTTATACCTGGGTCCCAGATGTCCCGGCTGACGGAGCGCGATGCTGCCTTCCATGTGGCGCCCCCGTCTGCCTGGGTGTCTCATCGCCCTGGGACGTGCTGTCCTCTGCGTTGCTCCTCTGTAAACACCGTGGCTTCTCGAGGCCGCCCCTTTTTTGGCAAACAGGGCATTCTGGAGTGACTTTACAGAGGTTTCTGTTGTCTTGCTAGGCAATTATTGTGTACAGAGCACCAGGAGCTGGGCTAAAATCTCTCTAACCTCATTGTTCTTTCCTGTCTCATGCTGTCAGTGAAGACTTTGAGGCAGTAATGTGCTTTGCCCTCTTATTTTGCACAAGGAAACTTTAATGTGTAAGCTGGCAAATTGCACCCTGTATCCTCCAGGCCAGCTGGCATACCCCGCCAGAGGCCCAGCCCTCAGAGTCCGCAGCAGCAGACCCAGTAAACAGCTGGCGCAGATGCCCTGAGCACGCATGGCACCTCTTCAACGTCTCTCCTCAAACTGCCCCTCAGGTTTCCCTGAGGCTTCCAGAGGCTCCTTCTCCAGGACAAGGCCTGGGCCACCAGCTGGTCACCTTAAGGCAGCATCGTGGCCTGCGGAATGGCTTCCTTTTTTCCCACTGTGTCCCTTAAACTTGCAAGGGGTAATCAAACTATATAGCAGATGATTAAATTTTTTAAAATTCATTACAGTAAGACACCTTGCCATTACCCACTTCAGAATCCCCCTCACTGTGAACACACTCATTCCACCATCTGGGCCACTGTCTGCAACAGCTCTGGAGGCCCCTTTCCTGAGTGTCTATGCAATGTGATCAAAAATAGAGTAAATGCTGCCGCTGAACACTATCCAAAGGAAAAACAGGCTTGTAAAAACACGACATTGTGTCCTCATCCACCATATTCACCGGATCTGGCACCATGTGACTCTGGCTACTCCTCAAAGTCAAAATGACCATGACAGGGAAATGTTTTGAGTTGATTCAGGACATGGAGATAGCCATGACAGCTCAACTAAAGACACTCACAGTGGGGAGACCACCCCACCCCTCTACACACCTCTGGGGTTCCAGGGGAGGGAGAATGCACCCCAAGAACCCTGCCTGGCGGGACTCAGGCCAGGCCTACTGCCCTCAAGAAGCCAGAGCCCGGCCCAGCCCTCCTGTATGGTGAGGTGGGAGCCCTGGGTGGAGCTCGGGCCGCTGCGCCCATCCCAGGAACAGGCATCTGGGCCCCGTCCCTGAGGGCTGTGCCGTGGTAGGAACATGGCCACACCTGAAAGGGCACCAGGGTATCCCAGATGGCACCTGGTGGGTGTCGCCCTCCTCAGAACGGGCGAGGCTGTGGGCTGAGGATGGAGGCTGCTGGGAACCAGGGAACCTCACGGGAGTGAGGAGTGCACCTCACCTGCAGGAGACTCGCTGAGGTGCCACAGTGAGCTGGGACAAGGACACATGTGGGAGGCTTCCCAGAGCCCCGTTGAACTGTGTACTGCCCTGCATGCCCTGGCTGTGACCCTAATGTCCACCTGGCCTGCGGCACCCAGGGCAGTCAGCGAGGACATCCCAGGCCAGTGACAGCGGTGTCAGGGACCCGCACACCTTCGCGCCCAACATGTGTGGTCTTGGGTTTAGAGCCTGGCTTGTGAATGTGTGTGACCTCCGTGCTCCAGCTTAGCCCCTTTGTGCCAGGTGCTGATGGCAGGATGGTGTGGCACCTGGCCACAGGGACAATAGGCCACCATCAGCCTGCCCATCAGCACGGGGCACACCTGAGCTGCGGTTGGTTCTGGATGCCAGCAATGCGGCAGTGCTCTGGTCTCCTGGAGGCCTGGGGGTGTCGCTGGGTCACACTCCTGAACCTTCCCTCTCTGGTCAGCGTGAGGGGCAGTTTTGCCAGTCTTGAAGGGTCTGAGGGCCCTGGTCCGTGTCACCCTGGGGGTGGCCTGTCACCCTTGGTATGTGAATTCATGAATGATGAACACAGGGTCTGAATAAACCTGGCAAACAGCCCACACAGATTTGAGTTCAACCACTTCTTTTTTTAATTTTTACTTTATTAGCACATGTTTATAGTACATAATGACTACATTCATTGTGGGGAGTTGTTACATGTACACAACTCATCTTAATTTTTTTTACATCTCCTTCCCCCCTCCAGCTCTTGGTCTTCTTCCCATTTGAAAAAGATCTGTCTCTCTATTTCCTATAATCTGCCTTTTATTTTTGCTCTTTATTTATACTTCAGATTTCTCAAATAACAGAAACCAGGAGATATCTAAGCTTGTTTGGTTTCAGAGTCAGGTTAAGCTAGCCTCTAGGAATGAGTTTGGAAGTACTCCTTCCCTTTCAATTTCATCAAAGTGTTTAAGGAATATTGGCTTTATATCCTTCCTGAAGGTCTTATAGAAATCAGTGATGAATCCATCAGGTCTTTGGATTTTTCTTAGTTGGTATTATCATTATTATTATTATTATTATTATTATTATTATTATTATTATTATTATTGCCTCGATTTCAGTGCCTGTTTTGGGATTGTTCAGATGTTTTATGGCTTCCTCATTCAGTTTCAGTAATTCATATGCATCTAGGAACCTGTCTGTTTCTTCAAAATTCTTCAATTTGTTGGAGTACAATTTTTCATAGTAGTTACTAAGAATCTTCTCGATTCCAGAGACATCTGTTGTGATTTCCCCTTTTTTGTTTTTAAATGCATTGAAATGGGTCTTTTCCTTCCTTCTTTGGTAAGTTTGGCTGAGGGTTTGTCTATTTTGTTTATTTTTTCCAAGAAGCAGCTCTTCAGTTCATTGATTCTTTGTGTTGTTTTTAGTCTCAATTTTGTTAATTCTGCTTTGATTGTTATAATTTCCTTCCTTGTCCTGTGTTTGGGTTTGCACTGTTCTTGTTTTTCTAGAATCTTGAGGTGACTCATCAAGTTATTTGTTTGAGCCTGCTCTTTTCTTTAATGTGAGCATTCACAGCAATAAACTTTCTCCTTAGGACTGACTTTATTGTGTCCCATATGTTCTGGTATATTGAACTGGCATTGTTGTTTGATTGTAGGAGTTGTTTAATTTCTCCTTGATCTCTTCTGTGATCTAGTAATTGTTCAGAAATGTGTTATTTAATGTCCAGGTGGTTGTATAATTTCTGTGATTTCTTTGCAATTGATTCCTAGTTTCATTTTGCTATGGTCTGATAGTATACATGAAATGATTTCTTTTGTATTTATATAAATGGGCTTTGTGAATTAGTATATGTCCTATTTTGGAGAAAGTTCCAATTTCTGTTGAGAAGATTGTGTATTCTGTTGTAACGGGGTAGAACACTGTAGATATCTATGGAGCCCATTTGTTTGAAGGTGTGGTTCAGCCCTGATATTTCTTTGTTAACTTTTTTGTTTAGTTGACCCATCTATTTGTCAAAGTGAGGTATTAAGGTCACCCACTTTGATTGCATCAGTGTTTATCTGATCTTTTATATCCAGTGGTGTTTGTTTTCATGATGTTGTTGCACTAATATTTGGTGCATGTATATTTTCAATTGTTGTCCTTCCTGTTGAATTGCACTTTTAACTAATATGCATGACCTTCTTTGCCTCTTCTGTTGAGTTTTAGCTTGATGTTTACTTTGAGAATAAAATTGTTACCCCTGCTTGCTTTCAGTATCTTAGTGAATCAAATATTGTTTTCCATCCTTCAGCTTTTAGTCTCTGAATTTCCTTTTGCATTAGATGAGTCTGTTGAATGCTGCAAACCATTGAGTTTTGTTTTTTGATCCAGTCTGCCAATCTGTGTCTTTTAATTGGGGAATCGAACCTGTTTACATAAAGTGTTATTACCAGAAAGCACTGACTTATTCCTGTCATTGTGTCCTTTTTCTGTTGTCAATGCCTTTATTTTTTCCCTCTGTCATGCTGCCTTCTTTGGAGCCAGCTAACCATGCACTGAAACCTCTACAAACTATGAGCCAAAATAAGGCTGCCCTCGTTCAAATTGCAGGTGCCAAGTATTGTGTCCCGGTGATGAGGAAAGCAACTAAGACTCACGACGATGATCCAGGAGAGGTCTGCTTTCCCCACACACACCCCTAGACACTGGATTTTGATCCCGCTGGATTCTCTTTTCATTTATCCTCCCACATCAGGCTTTATCTTTTGCTCCCACCCATGAGTACCTGCTTTCCTCCACTGCCAACTCAAACACACTCATTCTTGCTGTCACCCTTGGCCAGCATCTTCTCTGATTTCAGTCACTGTCTGTTTGGAGGACAGCTCAGGTTCTGCCCACCTGCTCTTCCTTGGCTTGAGCGCCGCAGGGTGGGATGGACCTACAGACCTCGGTCCTGAAGAAGTGACTTTGTCTCTAGCCCTGTCATCCAGCTCTGCTCTTCTCTAGCTTCAAGGGCCTCATCTGGTCATCTCCTTGTAGAGGGGCTAGTACAGTGCTGATGCTGATCAGCCAGGTCTGACTGGCTCCCTGGACTCTCCCAGGGCTTGTGGTTCACTAAGACTGTAGCCTTGTCTTTTCTCTCCCCCAAGAGTTTGTTCACAAGGTGTCCATTTGCTTTGTGCCTCCTCAAATCCTGAGCAGGACAAGTGAGGCTTCAGTGTCTACTGAGTCCCTCTGGTTTTTCACAACATAGGGTGGTCTTCGCACTCTGCTTTCCTGGCTACCCACCAGGAGCCCCGTGGCACTGGGGTGCTCTCAGGATCCAGCCTCAAGGCTTTTGGCTTCTCCCAGTTCACCCCTGTGTGGGGCAGCCACTTAGGAAAGAAGGAGGGCAGGGCAGATGCTTCTGTGTCAGACTTTGCCCAGTGTTTAGAATTAGAATTTGCAAATATGTGCACATTGTCTGACTTTTACAGGACGTGGACCCATAGCCAAAATTTGGAGTGAACATGGGATAAGAGAGGCAAAGTAAATGCATACCAGCCCATATTTCCTGACACACTTTATTGGCTACAGCAACTGACCTTTGTTGCATCGGACCTATGCAAGCTTCCTGAGAATGGGTCTGAGGGGCCCGCTGCCACTCTGTGGAGGAACTTGTAAGTCACCTCTCCTCAGAGGGGTTGAGGGACACATTCAACTTCCTTAAAGCAACAGCAACGTGGCCACCAGTCTGGAGAGGGATTCTGATGGCCCGTAGCAGCATGCAGTGCTCTGAAGAGTTGACAGTCCTGCTCGGGAGCAAAGGCAGCCTGCAGGGCCGAAATACTGAGCTGGTCAGCAGCAGGACTTCTGGCCCAAGGAGAGGCCGCAGCAGGCCGGGCGGGGGCAGGCGGGGCGGCAGAGCAGGGACACACAGGAGGACGGGCGGCAGCAGCCGGGCTGGCAGGAGGAGGCACAGCAGGAGGAGGCGGGCACGCAGCAGGCGGGTCTGCACACGGGGCGGCAGAGCAGGGACACAGAGGAGGAAGAGGGCGTGCAGCAGACGGGCACGCAGCAGACAGGAACGCAGCAGGACGGCTGGCAGCAGGATGGCTGGCAGCAGGAGGAGGAGGCCCCGGAGCAGACGGGCGTGCAGCAGACGGGCATGCAGCAGACAGGCTCACAGCAGGACGGCTGGCAGGGAGAGGAGGAGCAGCAAGCCAGCTGGCTGCTCGATTCCTGGCAGCACACAGGCGTGTGGGAGCTGGTGCAGACTGACTGGCAGCACGGGCTGGACTGGCAGCTCACTGGGGTGCAGACGAGGCTCAGGCAGGGGGCCGGGGCGCAGCAGCTGGGCTGGCAGCAGCTAGAGGTGCAGCAGGGGGGCTCGCAGCAGCTCTCTGGGCAGTCATCCACCTGCCAGGAATCAGAGCAAGACTCACAGGAGCCAGGCAGGCAGACGCAGCTGTCGTAGCTCAGATCGCTGGAACAGATGGACATTGTGGAGGCTGCTGTGTTGGGACTATGCTGGAGGAAGGTATAAGGGAGTATGTGTGAGTGAGTGTGTGTGAGAGTTATGGGGCTCTCAGGCTTTTATACTCCTCCATGGCTTGTGTTGTGCCAAAAAGAGGCTTCGCAAGCTGCCCCTTCCTGTTGACGTGCAGAGCTGACCTCCCAGGTCCCTCATCAGTGCCTGGTGTTAGAATTGGATGTGTGCTGCAGGACTGTTTTCCCCTCTGCTCCTATCTTGGCTGTGGAGAAGACAGGGGAAATGTGTGAAGCAGGCTTCTGCTGGGTTGAAGTGTTAGAGGTGAACCCTTCTCATTCTACCAACCTTTGTCTGGATGACATTTTTATTGCCTTAAGCATTTTAAAATATAAATGTGAAGAAAAACTTTCACACCTTATAAAAACAACTGGCACCTCTGGTCCCTGTCACCCGTGCCTTGGTGGGAGGGGCTCGGGGATCCAACTCCTGGTGGAGCAGTGCTTTCTCTTTTCCACTCTTCTGTTTCCCCATTGAGGTAGTCAGGGCTTCCTTTTGTGGTATTTTAAGATACACTCTGGATTTTTTCCCATTTTCATTTTGCCATTGTGAAAGATCAAGGGTTTTTTTGTACACAGTGGCAGGTTTTACATTCCAAGGTTCTTTGTGTGTATGAAAATGTTGTCAATGCCACCATCACATTTGTATGATAGTTTGGCTGGGCATAGAAGTCTAGTTTTTGGATAGTCATTTCCTCAAGGCGATGAAAACATGGCTGTATTTTCTTTGTGTGTGGTGTCTTGTGTTGTGGGTAAGGATTCAGTGTTTGTTATTTGTCATTTCTGTGTGTCTGTTTTTCAACTTTTGGGGGATGTTTGGTTTTCTTTCTTCATCTTTATTCAAGAATATCATCTATTTGTTTCTAGAATTGTATGTTATTGTACTTTGTGGTTGGAACTCATTGAATCTTTCAATATGAACACTCATCTCAGGAAATGCTTTACAGTGTCTTAAAATAACTTCCTCTTTCCTGGCCCTTCTTCTTGTGACTGTAGACATCAGAGGTTCTGGGCCTAGTTTTTGTATTTCTTAATTCTTCTCTCATTTTCCTCATATTTATCCTTTGCTCTCTTCTCTTGAAGATTGTCTCAATCTTATTTTTAAGACCGCATCCCTAACTTTAGCTATTTCCACTCTATTTAGCCCATACATTGACATATTTGTTTGTAAGCTTTTAATTTTCAAAAATTATTTCTGATTGTCTCTTTTTTCATAGCAGCTTGATTTTGCCTCGTGATATGGATGGACTGTGCTCTCCACTAACACCAGTGCTGTTACTTGAGTTTTTAAAAGTTCTTCCACTTTTCTTAAGCCACCTGTTTCCCAGGACTTCAGACAGGGCTGCTCACCATTCTTCCAAAGAAAAGACTACATTATTCTGTTCTTGTGTCTTGGGGTCCTGCTCCACCAATCTCTTCCATCTGTCTCTCCATTCTGTAACCCAGAAAGGCTGCTGCTGGCTCCATGGCTTGGCTTTATACAATTTCATTTTTCTCGTAACCTTTTAAACATTCTCTCCATGGGTGTTAAGAGTGAACCAGGAGCTTAGTCCACCTTCTGGAACTGAGGAGTTCAGCATCACCTTCAGGAAAAGTCAGTGACCCTGATACTACAGAAAGTCAGCTGCTGCCTCATTTCTCAGCCCTGCTATCCCAGCATGTCCTCTTTTCAAAGTCAACCCTGTATGAAGGGGAGCTCATTCTTTAAGAGCCAAAGACACTGAGGGAAGTCAGATAATCCATAAAACCTGAGAACGCATAAATGCTGGCTGGTTCCTCCCATGGCTATGCCTTGCTCTGCTTCACTCCTGCTTCTACTTGGGAAGACCTTGCACTGGGTGCCTGAGATCCTTGAGCCAGGAAGAGGGACTTGAAAGCCTCATTGGTTTCTGGGATGAGCCCTGGAGTGCTCTGCTGTCTTGGGATCCACTCAGCTGAATGGCCCCTAGACTCTGCTGCCTCTTGCTTCTCCTCTGCCGTGCAGCTCTTCTGCAGCACCTGTCTCCTTGGCCTTTGGCCTGCTGGCCACTGTCCAGAGTGTCCTCCTGTCCTCTTGAGAGGTGCAAGGTGACAGCAACCAGCTGGTGCTGTCCAGGCACCGGAGGGCAGACACTGTATTGCCTACACAGGACACACACAGGTGGACTTCCTCCGTATTCATGCCCACGTCCCCGGCCAGGGGTCTAGTCCCGTGCCGGGCTTGTTTCTGAGGTCAAGGGAGGCACCGTCCATGGTGGTCACTGGCCGCTGAGCAGGCGCCAACTGGCTGGATGCAGACATGCTCTTGTTCTCACAGGTTCTGTCTCTGGTTGACCAAGAGTTGTGTCCTGGGCTGTTGAGTAAAGCAAGCTGGGTGGTGTGTGTGTGTGTGTGTGTGTGTGTGTGTGTGTGTGTGTGTGTGTGAATCCACAGTGGAGCACACAATCCTTCTGGCTTTTCTGCTATTGTACTGGCTACTGGCATCATTGATCATGCCATTTCTAACTCGCACTCTGATATGTGCTCTACTGGAGGTGGCACATTATTCTTTTCCCACAAGCCTCACTGAAGTACAGTTAGAAAATTGAAATGATATACATGTAAGGCACACAGCATGATGATCTTGATGATCTCGCATGTGTACACTGTTGGCTAGTAATGATGACTGCCAAGTTGAGCCACATACCCACCCCTCACTCAGTGACCTCTCGGCTATTGCGAGACATCTAAGGTCTCTTCCTTGCTGCACTTGTCACGGGTCTGATGCCAAGTCGTCCCCTACAGTTACTGCACAGTACACAGATCTCCAGAACATACGGGCCCTGCACAGCAGGCCCCTGGACCCTGTCTCAACCTTCCCCTCCCTCCCACCCAATCCCCTGGTAGCTTCCACGCCACTCTCCGCTTCTGCGAGTTTGCCACATTTAGATTCCACAGAAAGCGAGACCACTCAGTGTTGTCCCTGGCTTCTTTCACTTACTGTAACATCCTCCAGCTCCTTCCATGGTCCCAAATGCCAGGATTTCCTTCTTTTCTAGTTTGAACAGGGCTCCATTACCTATCCACCCCACGTCTTCCTTATCCACCTGTCTGTCGAGAGGTGCTCAGGTGGAGTCCGTGTCTCGGCAGTCAAGCCTGGTACTGCAGTAATAACGGAGGCTATCTCTTGGGATTCTGATCCCCTTCCTTTGTGCGTCTGCCCACATGGGGTGCCGGGGCACACGGTGGCTCTGTGTTTAATGTTTGAGGACCCTCCATACTGTTTTCCACAATTTCATTTAGAATCTGTTACTTTCTGTGTTTAAATGAGTACAATCTACACCCCCGCCCCCACTCCATTGGCTTAGACCTCGGGGTTTTGCTGGGCTTAGTAGATAAAGCAGAAGTCCTCTGGCTTATTCTAAGCTGTGGGGTGTTTTAAACAGCACAGCAAATGTCCATATGTGGAAAACTTGTGGCATATACCTTTAAAACCATTAGAATCTGTGTTTTGAAGACTCGAATCTTTAAATACCCTTTCCCTATTTTCTTATATATCATTGTATTAGAATTTCTACCTTGTTAGTCAGTGTTGGATATGTATTTTTTCAAGGCTGGAGACGGAACCCACCTGTCTGTGTTAGTTAGATTTTCAAGCCAGTGGTCTTAAGAGAGCAGATTTAATAGGGGACATTTACAATATTCACCTGGAAGCCAAATGCAGAAGGTGCCGAATGTCCATCCAGGCACTGAAGACCCAAAAGATCCAACTGAGGGCTGGGAGCCCACAGCACTGTCCCGTGTAGGTCCGTGTCTGCACATGATGGCTGGGGCCAGGATACAATGCTTGCAGCAGAGATGACAACCAGAGCTCCCCTGAAGCAACAGCAGCCACCCTCGATGACAGCAAGGCCCCAAGCTCCTTCCTTGACAAGGACAGCCGAGCCCCCTCCGGAAGAACCAGCCACAGCAGAGCTTCTCCTGGGAAACAGGCCACCAGCCAGCTTCTGCTCCTACTCTGCCTTATGTTGCATCAGCAACAACCCTCAGGTGGATCTCGTATGCCCAGCATCACACCAACTCAGTCCAGCTGGGCGTTCTGGCTCAAGTTGACCATATTAGGTCCATCACACCACCCCATTATTCCAATGCTTTCTGTGGCTCCCAGAAAGTGCAAGGCAAGTGCCCCACCACAGAGCTACATCCCCAGTTCAGGCATTGGAAATAGACAAAGGAATGTGTTTGCAGGCTCAGAGATGTTGGTTTCCAGGTAGAAGAAAGTAGTATGTGTACATTTATCCTAAAATGTAAAAACATAATTACATGGCACCATATTATAAAAAGTATAAATTGCTGAACCGGGATGGCATCCTTTAAAGGATCCATAGAATTTTCAAAGCTCTGGCAAATCTATCGATCAGCTTAAATTTCTTTCCCTGACTCCTGTTAAATTAAACTTTAAATTATTTTCTAGCTATTGAGTTGAATGTTTCGGTTTTGCTTTTTAGCCCCTGCATTTGAGGATGTGAATATTTGTTAGCAGAACTTTCCCATGTAATCATCTTGCTTTTGGTGTATCCTGTTCACTTCATCCTAAATTGTCTGTGATATCAGACAATTAACTGGCTGTGTGGACGCAGCCCTTTAGGTCTCCGAGTGGGTGGATGTCCCCAGAATAACGGCCACACCTGTGGTGGTGGCGTCATTATGGTGGCCCTGTGATCACCACTGTCTGGGTTTAGAGCGTCCCCTCAGAAGCCAGCCTTTGCTGGAAGATGAGCATTTCCTGAAACTTCAGGATGGAGGGTTCATCTCTCACTCCTGGGAGATGGCTGGGTTTTAGGGGTTCACAGCAGTGGGCGCCGGCCTCCAGCGGAAGGGACCCTGGTGTGGGAGGGCAGCAATAGACTGGGGCGACAGTGCCTCCCCTCAGCCCAGGCCAGGTCGTGTTTGTGCAACCATTTTCGAACCCCATCCAGCTACTCACCACACAATGGGCCGATGAAGTGGAAGACAGGTGTCAAGGGAAGGATGGTGACTCTATCTGAAACACTGGCTGGATGTGAACGGGGAGGACCGTGTCACCAAGTCCCTCCCGCCGGAAGCTGCTCCAGGGCAGGGTATCCCGGACGGTGCCTTCCCTCTGCGGGGCCTGTGGGTGCACACCTTCCCCTTGCTGCCCAGCGATGGGTGCTGTTCAGTGCTGCACCTCCGAGAATGAAGACAACACTTCCCGGCTGCTCACCCCCCACTCGTTAGCCACTCGCTGCAGTCCCTGCCGTGTCACACCTTGGGCGGGCGGGGACGCTGCTGGGCCTCTGCCGATGGCCATGTCCACGGGCGTGAAGGACCACATCCTCAGTGCTCAGCTTTCTGTCGGGTTCGTCTCTGAATGCCCGAAAAGGAGGAAGAAATTCCTTCTGGAGCCTTGGACAGGTTTCGCTGCCCACCCCGTTACTGCGGTGCTTTCTGTGGCTCCCTGGGCTCCTTGCTTATACCTTCCTTGGCCTCAGGAACTGTTATCCTGAGGTGCACTGATTATTTCCTGGAGCTCTGGGGAGAATCAGAGTGGGCCTGCGGCTGCATCTCAGATCTTCTGAACTTCACCTTGGTCCTTCTCCTGCCACCACGCAGCCGCCCCCCACCCCAAGGTCCACTGAGTCCCATTTTCAGTCGGCGTGTCCCACTTCAGCCTCCAGGAACCCAGCTGCTGCCTCTCTCCCTCCCGCCGTCTGTGTTTCCTCCTCCTCCTTCCTTTGTAGCATCTTTTCTTTCTAGAGAGCACAGTAGCCCACCCCACTCACATTTTAGGTTTTCACTTTCTGCAGTTCAGTTACCTGCCCTCAACTGCAGTTCAAAATATTGAACAGAAAATTCCAGAAATCAGCAGAAGCGTTTACGTTTTTATTACAGCATGTCATTAAAGCCATTCTGCTTGATGTTAGTTATTGTTGTTGGTCTCCTCCTGGGCCGCATGGATGAAGTGAATGCCGAGGTCCCAGTGTGGAGAGCGGAACACAGAGTGTGGGGCTCGGCACGTCTGTGACTCAGACCTGACAGGGGGAGAATGTCTCTGAACGCATCCCTCTGGGTCAGGGGACTCTAGGAGCAGCTGGTATTTCCGTGGTGCCTGAGTTTTCATCAGTTCAGAGTTTGGTTTGTGTTTAGTACTTTTTTTTTTTTTTCACGGAGACATGAATTTTAATTCCATTAAAACACCTGATGTATGACCTTGTATGATCTTGGAGGGGTGGTTATAAAACTTCTCTGTGGTTCTATCAGTCACATAAAATTGGGGCTTTAATGTCCCAGATCCGAGACACTTTGCAAGGATTAAATAACATAATATGCATTAAATACTAAGCATACTAACTTGATTTGCTTACAGTAAACACCTTTGGCTGTGGTCCTGGACGTCAAACCCATGACCTTCGCCCTGAGCTACGTCCCCCGCTGTTTTCCCCTTTTTTTCTGAGACAGGGTCTCGGTAAATTGCTAAGTTGCCCAGAATGGGCTCAGACTTACAATCCTCCTACCTCAGCCTCCCAGAATGCTGGATTACAGAGTGCACCTTGTCATCCCACCGATATTCCCGTTTCTTTCTTTTCTGGGGTAGAGGTGCTGGGGTGACATTCCTGTTTCTTAGTGAGAGTGCAGGTGGAGGATCTGGGCACCACGAGATGCAGCCTTCCTGCAAACAGTCACAGGTGAAGTTTCCATGTGGTGCAGAGAGCCCGGGGTCATGGTGTCCCTCCAGCCCCGGCTGTGGATCAGAGGTGGCTCCCCTGGTACGGGCGAGGGGGGTCCACAGCACCAAAGAGGAGTTGGTCTGCTGAGCTCAGCAGGCCAGAACCACATGGACTCAACTAAATCCAGCTTTTGTGTCCAGACGGGACACAGCTCAGTGTGACAGGCAAGCTTTATTAGGACTCAGAGAATAGCCCAGAGAGTGACCAGGACTACGGGGGACACCGAGGGGGCACTGGGGGACACGGGGAGAATCTCAGATGGGCAGCCTCAGAGAAGGACATGAGGAACACGGGGAGCAGGGAGGAGGGCTGCGTGAGGGCCAGAGAGGGTCGGGCTGGCTGGGCACAGAGCAGTGCGGCCCTGGAGAAGAAAGGACCAGAGGAGAAGTCAGGCAGTCAGCAGCAGGACTTCTGGCCCAAGGAGAGGCCGCAGCAGGCCGGGCGGGGGCA
>PVJO010020797.1:0-31787 GCA_004026905.1 Hystrix cristata
GAGTGGATTTGGGCCACAACGTTACCCGAAACTACATCGGCAGATGGTTTGGACCCAGAGGAGATTAATGCAACCCATTTAGCTGCATGCACTCATTTTTGCAACTCACAGATTTTGAATGTGACTTTAGGAATATAATCACTCTTCACACATCAAAGGCATAGGAATGATACTCCTTCGGAGACTTAATAAGTTATTTAAAAACCCACTGGCCACATTCAGTCCTGACTCATCTTTCATTGCCTTCAGAGAAATCTACCCTGATTGTTTTTCTTCTATGTTATTGGCTGTCTACAAAATAAATCTTTAACCTCTAATCTTTTACATCCTGAATAAACTGTGATTTCACTATTATGAGTGATTATTCACAATTTTCACCTACTCTTCTGAAATTATACTCATGGTACTTGTAGGCCATTCTCCCTTTTACCATTAAGAAATATTTCTTATGAGTTTAAATGATTCATCTGGCCGGAGACTTGGAAGGTCAAAGTGATGAATAATTGAATTTCCCTAAGTCTTCCCTGGAAAGGAAATTCATGCTGTTTGGTATGAAACCTTCTCAGCAGATGGGATATTTTTGGATAAAAGCAAGAAACTGAATTCAAGAGGTGATCTGCTAATATGAGTGGTTCCTCACTGTGTGGCTGCTCCTTCCAAAGGAAATTTGGAAAACTGCCCAGGCAGCTCTGATAATATATTGGGTGGGTTTGTTGCTAGCCTTTGGTGCTAACAATTCTCCTATTTGAAATACACTGAAAGCAGCACCATTATATGAATCCCAGATAGAGATGGCACATTCAGTCTCCTTTAAGGTAGGACAGTGGATCTGTACTATGATTACTAAAAAAAAATGTTTTTAAATTGCCCAGTCATTAATTGTCCAATTATAGGGATTTTTTTGTGATTTCCTCACTAGCACAGGTTAAGAAGAAACATGAAACCACCCATCATTCTATTCCAGTTTTATGTCGTTCCACACCTTTATGACCACGTCATCTGTTTCCATTTTTACTTTTTCAATCTATCTGATATATTTTTAATGCTCTTTGAGTTGGGTAATTTTTATGGTACCCTCTAGCTCAAAAGCTTTGATAGCTTCCTATTTCAGAACAAACATTTTCTGACTGAGTTTTAAGTCATTCCAGAAAAGCAGTGTTATCAGCTGCCTTTGCAAAGATGAATCAGCCCCTGAGCCAGGGCGGAGCCTTCACAGTTCGAAGCAGCCCCTCATCCCGTGCCCTGCCCCCACACTGTCCTGTCACATGAAATATCCATACTTTTCTCTGCTTTTTAAATGGTACCAAATCTTTATGAAAGTAATTAATTTTATTCTCACTCCTCTTCCAGATAATATGTAAAATGCTTTGGAAGCAGACAAACCTGAGTCACCTTCCCAAGTCAGGTAAGCTTTCTTTAAACTCAGTTTCCTCAGCTATAAGGAGGAGGAGGTGACATCTATTTAGAGTATCATGAATGTTATTAATTGAAATGTTATATATGAATTATTAGCATAGTGCCTGGAATGCAGTAAGTTCTTAAATCCGGAACTGAGATTGGCGGTCATCACTCCAGGAAAAGTCACACTTTACTGAACAGCCTTTCCCTCTCCGAGCTCTTTCACCGATCTCTTTTAGAACCTAGAGTTTCTATTGAGCAATTTAGCATATAATTATATATAACTGATACTACTGTGTAATCTACCAATGGGTTTACCAATCAGACCTAAGATACCTTGACGGGAGAAAAAAATGTTCCTATTCTTCTTCATCGCTGTACAGCCTTACACAAGACAGAACCCAACAGAGACACTAAATAAATAGAAACCCATCAATGCATTATTTGGTCATCCAAATGCACCGGCCACTGTCTAGTGCTGGGCCGAAACCAGTGAGGAAGGGCACTCAGGAGCTCACAGTGGAGATAGGAGACAGAAATGAAAACACACAAGTGTAAAAACTGGTGGGTTTAATGATAATCACTTTTCTAGTTAGTCTTTAATTTTAAATATTACCACTATATTTACCCATATTAGAACCAAGAGAATGACTCTTCATGTCAGTAATGGCTTGCCGAATGATTAACACCTGACTCTTAGTGTAAGTGTTGGCCAATCCCCATGGTAGGTGGTCAGCATGACTGGTTTCAAGCAACCAACATGACATCATTGAACGAGGAGTGTAAAAAAGTGTACTACATTACACTATGCATACACACAACAGATGTGAATAACTCCAAGAACATAGGTAATGGGGAAATAAAATAGCTAAGAAGCAAAGAGTTTTGAGGGAAGGATTACTGGGCACAGAACGCAGGGCCTTGCGCTTGCTAGGCAAACACTCTACCACTGAGCTAAATCCCCAAGCCCAGGTAAGGAGTTTTGAGTGTTTACATACTATCTTTTAATCTGTAGAATTTGCTTAATTTTAACTATATAATTTAATAAAGGCAGTGTTTAACAACCAAAAAAAAATTAGTCACTAAATCTCATGAGTTTCTATGAGTTGGTTCAAATGTACCACTTTCTATGTACTTTTCTTAACTCTTGAAGGTGGGTGGAAATTTCACATTTTTATTATCGGCTCTCAAGTCAAATTTTTGTAAGTTAAGCCTATTTCAGAGTACATTTAGAAGTCCACCTAACTTTAGTTCCCAGTTGGCTTTGCAAATATGGAATGGGCTTTGAAGATATTTAATTTTCAATTGCTGGTGTTTACTTATATTTTAGCTATTTTCTGTGGAAAACTTCAAATACATGAATAGAGAGAATTCTATGTTTTCCATCACCTACTCTTAACTATTTCAGTCCCTACCCAGTTCAGTTCTGTTTCTCTTCCCAAATTCTACTCTTGTGGTTCCACAGCACATTATTTCTATATCTCATTGCCCTATCTTTTCTTTAGCATATCTGCAGTACTGTTACCATGTCTCACAAATTATAATTTCTAAATAGCATTAAATATCTCAAGTATCACTAGTTAATATTCAAAACTGTCTCATTATCAAAAACCTTCTTCTTCATATTTTTTACACTTTTACTCTAAATACAGAAAAGAACCACACATTATGATTGATTGATATATCTCTTAAATCTCTTTCAATCAGAAGGATTTTCTTATTGTATAATTTTTCCATGTTGTATATTTGCAAGAGACCCTCAATTTGTTTTCTAGACTTGATGTTGCTGTTTGCATCTTTGTGCTGTCATTTGCATGTTCCTTCGTCCTCTGAACAGCCTTTTGTGTAGATAACTGGATCTGGCAGAGGGCCTCAGTGGTGACACTGTGGACCTCCAGGAGGAAGGTCCAAGGTCCAGCTGTTTGTCTGCTATGTAAACTACAATTGATGCTCCATGACTAGATTCACTAATTCTTTGGGATCATGGCCCTAGTCTAAGTCTACTATGCCTTCTTCATTTAGAAGCTAAAGTTGGATAAATGAAATCTTCTTACTATTCGGTTAGCCTTTGGCACCAGTCACTTAGAAAAACTAAACCGAAGTTTGATTCTTCACTTTTACTTACTTGTTTTAAGTTAGTTGGTCACTAGAATCTTCCAACCATGTCCAGTTACTGTTAAAGAAAGGCTTTCCACAGCTTTCCACTGCGACTTCCAAAGAATGAAAACAATCATAAAGCTAAATACATCTAATATACCCGCCTCAGTGTAGAGACTAACTGTCCTTTCTAAAGGACAAAGGAAAGTTATGGGCATCTCTAAGAAAATCTTTTCTCCTTTACTGGGTGATTTTTTCCATGACAGTATTGTTTACAAAAAGATAAATAGCACTGAATTTTATCAGATGTGGCCTTGGAAATTACCTCATCCATATGGCTCACTCATTGCAAACAGAAAAAGAAATGAGGCCAGTTGAAATCAAGCTACCTACCGGAGATGATCCCGACAATTGATAAAAGGCTAGCTCCAGAATTCTTGTTTCCTATCCCAGGAATCTTTCCTACACCCTACTTAAACCATGATTCTGTCAAGGACTCTAGCTAAAATCATTAGTAGGTACAGGAGAGCTAATCTAACCCTCACAGGCAGTTCCCAAATTAAAAGAAGCCATTATTTAAAAAGCTCCTTCCAAGTCAGAGATTTTAGAACTCAGATCTTTTTCCAAAAATGACTCAAGTTTCCCAGCAGGGAAAGGCAAGCCTGATAAGCAGTATTTAGTTGTAATTTAACACAAATACTGAGCCTCATCTATGAAGCACCATTTACAGCAATTCCCTCACTGGGATCGGTGATGGTGATAAACTTTAATAAGTTGTACCATACCCTGGAAGCTTTCTTTGCATTTTTTCGTTTCATTCCATCAATAATCCTAAGAGGAGGGTGTTATCAATCTGGACTTAGCAGAAAGAAATGAGGGACAGAAAGCCTGTTTTCCCAGGATCAAAGAGAAACAGTGAAGAAGGAGCTCATGTTGGAAATGAGGGTGTCAGCTGCAGAACGTTTTGCTGCCAGCTGAGGCCATCAGCCCCACAGGGTGACCACTATTCCTGCCCCTGCTGATCCAGCCCAGAGGAGGCAGGGTTCCCCATCTCTGTGTCACTGACATGGTTCCCATGAGTTGCGGGTGCTCTGACAGGGCGGAGTTGTGGTGGGTACTGATGGGACAGAGAAGGGGAATGTGACTGGCCCAGGGGACTCACCAGCCAGCTGTAGCGTGAGCCACTGGCCCTCAGGAGAGTGGTTCCACTGGGCACTGACTGTTGAGAAATGTCCCCACGCTGTGGAACGATACCAGCAAAGCAAAGGAGCATCTAACCATCATTTGGCAAGGAGACTAATTGTAATGAAGGAGCTGGAGGTGAGCAGCCTCTATAATTGCCCCCAGAGGGCCCCACCTCCTGATAGTTCTGCTTTTGTGTAATGCCCCCTGGCAAGTGTGGGCTAGTCATGGCCACTTATTTCTAACAAATGGGAGGTCATGCAAATGATTGGATATTATTTCTAGAATCAGACAATGAAAAACTTGTGGCTTCCAACCTTGGTGTGTCTTCTGTCACTGGCGGTCTACTCGCGTCAGAAAACACCAGCTGTCATATTATGGGAGCAGCCATAACAGCCTGAACCTGAGCCAACAGTTCTGGAGGCGTTGAAGTTTATATAGTGGCAGTCTGAGGGCATTCAGAAAAGACTCCAGCTGGAACCCTGGCTGATATCTGGACTGAAAGCCACTTACTCAGATGTCAGCCACCCAGACGTAACTTACCAGCTATCTCACTTCTGAATTCTTGACCCACAGAGTCTGAGATAATAAACGTTCATTGTTTAAATCACTAAATTTGGGGAAAACTTACTAACGCTGTGTCATTACTAAATCAAGAACTACATGTATGTAATTGTGTACATACATGTATGTAGTTATTTTATTTTGGAATGGTTTTTCTCATTTACATTAAGATAACACCTTTTTCAAGTTACAATTTCATATCCCTGAAAAATATCAAAGTAAAAATAATTGTGAGTGTGGTAGGGTTGTTCTCAACCAGGGAAGATTTGGTCTCTCAGGAGACATTTGGTGAAGTCTGGAGATATATTTGTTTCAACGAGGGCTTTTTACTGGAATCTGGTAGGTGGATCCTGCGAAGCTCATAGATGCTGCTAAACATGCTACCACACTGAAGACAGCACCCGTGTATAAGAATTAACTAGTCCCAAATGTCAGGAAATGTCGAGAAATCCTTAAGCCCAGTGAACTGTAGCTCTTCAGAAAATAATTGTATTCACATAAGCTTTACGATATATCAAAACCATAAAAGACAAATGCATATTTTCTATAATTTTTTTCATTCTTTTTTTTCTTATTAACATTATTTGCCAAATTGAAATGAAAATTTCTTAATTAAAAAACAATTTATTTCTATTTACAAGAATCTCATTTGTTTTAATGTGTAAAACATAGTGGAATATTCAACTTGTGGTTGCTTTTGTCATCAGGAGCATGTAGATTGATGTTTTGCAGGAGTAATTGTTTCCCATTAAGTCTGGAACATCGTGGATTGCAAATCTCAAGAGTGACTGATGAAAATAACACTCAGCACCCTGGTGTGTGGGTGGCTCTAAATAAGTGCACTGAGAAGAGCCTACAGATGAGACACATGTATTATAGCCAAGTGGTTCCCACCACCCTTTCCCACATGATGGATTGGCCTGCAGTGGTAAAGATGTATCAGTTTGGAATGAAGATGGAGGTGCTGCACATTTACATGCAATACTTACAATCACAAAAAAGACCAGGCACAGGACCCCAGTGAGCAAGTCTAACACGGATAAGAGCCTTGTAAAATCCATGATATAGATTTACCCCAGTAAAAAGAGACTTTCGGAGATCTACACAAGTAGTATATGGAGAAAAATAAATGGATATCATAGATTACCAAAAGAAACTGAGCTTTCAAAGATCTATGGAAGAAGATGAAAACAAAGGTATTGAACAGCTTTCCTCTTGCGGGACAAAATACCTGACACATGTGATGTATAGGAGGAAAGGCTTAATTTGGCTTATAGTTTCAGAGGAGTCAGTCCATAGTCAGCAGGGTCTAAAAGAGAAGCATAATGGTGGGGAGTGGGGAGGTGTCAGAGGAAAGCTGTCCAACTTATGACATCCAGAATGCAGAGAGTGGGGGAAAGCCCAGAGAGGAAGGGGCCAGGGACTGGATATAATTCCTAGGTCATGCCCCCATGACCCACTTCTTCCAACTATGCCCTTCTCCCAGTAGTCTATTCAGATATGATCTATCAATGAGTTAACCACTGATGAAGTTGGCACCATTAATTTACCTGTCCAGGAGGCTTGAGTCTCTCAAGCCAGTCAAGCTGATAGTCAAGATTAACCTGCACACAGAGGGCTAGGATCAGTATTGATGTTAGAGATTTGACCATCAGGCAAGAATACTGAAGTTTCCTTTGTGTGATACATAGCAGCATCACACAGTATCTCTTACTTCCTGAACAGGAGCTCTGGACAGAACTGTGGAAATTAACCACAAAGAAAGTAATAGTGTGGTTACCAATTAAAGCCTGGAACTCACAAAGCAAAATTGGTGCTCAGATCCTGGCCCTGATATGTCTAGTTAGTGAAAATGGGCAAATTGCTTAGCCTGTAAATTCTACATTGGTTAGAAAACAAGAATTAAATGAGATAAAACAAAAAAAGGTTAGAACTCACAGAGACTGTTAATAAGACCTGACATATAATGCCTCTGTTATTCCTTCCAGTATTCTCCCTCAATGAAGCAAACACTCCTCAATGTGCCCTGTTGCAGAAATGGTTCCATTTCTTCCAGGCTTTGGCCCAGTAGTAAAATGTTGCTGAAAGACACTGGGCCAAATTTGCTGAAACCAAATGTGGTAACATCGCTGGTGGCCCTAAAACCCTCGCACAAGTCCACTTTCACTTCTCCCATAAAATGACTTCTTTGTAACACTTTAAATTCATAAACATGTATCCGTGACTAACAACCATATCTTTGTTGTTGGTGACTGGATTCCTAAGATTCGAACATTAATATTCTAGTCCAGATCATTTGCTTTAAGTTTTATGATGCCCAATACTCTTTTACGGTATTTTCTATTTCAGTGCAATCACTGAAATTGAAATGCTTATTGTTTACAGACTTAGTAATATTATCAGTGAGCCTTGTTTATTTTACAAAAAAATGGTAGCATATTTTCTTCAACAAAAGGCATCTCAAAAACCTGAAATCGAACCTAAAGCACCTTCACATTGCAGTCTAGATTTTTCTCCAGAAATAGAATGGATTTAGCAAAGAAAGAGGAGCTCTTAGATTTAGGTTCAGACCCGCAGATATTTCACTGGAGTTAATGGCTTTTCTTTCCTTTAGAGATTTGTTTATGTAATATTGGTTTCATAGAAAACAATATTCTTCTACACGATTATTTTCTATAGCATAAAACTAATTTCTGTCTGACCCCGGCTGCAAGAATAGGCAAGTGGCTCCCATCACCATTCCTCGCATGACGGCTCAGCCTGCAGCAGTAAACACATGGTCAGCTGGACATGAAAATGGAGATGGCACACTTAATCTTTGCCTCACATTCACAGGTCCCCAATTCTCTCCCTAGAATAACCATGTTCTGAGTCCTGTGTTTGACTTCTCTTGATTAATTTTCAGTATTACGTTGCAATGTTCTGCATTCTGAAAGTTATATACTTGCATGTAGGTGTAAATATCTACACAAAACATTTGTAAGAAATTTTAATGCATTCAATATATTTGAAATTCAACATATATATGTGCTCTTGTCATTGTTTTTGCCTTGTGAAACAGGTATTCATATTTTAGGAGACACGTGCTTTTTTTCAAAGGCTGATAGTGTCTGCTATTGTGTGCAACCAGAGCTCATTAATTTCAATTACTGTATAGCATTCCACCCTGGGCAATTTATTCATTCCTTCTGTGTGTTGATGTTTCAAAATAACGCACCAGTATGGGTTTGATTAGCATTTCTTTGATGTTAAATATCTCATCATCTTTTTTGTTCCTGATCAACTCTGGAACATCATTTGTCTTTTTCTCTGTTGAGAGATTTTCCTTTTTCTCCCCTATTTGATTTGCTTCTTTATATATTTTTGGCACTAATACTTTGTCAATTGCGCACTGAAAATTTCCCTTCACAGCACAAAACCTGTATTTTCCCCTTTGTAAAATTTTTTTCTAATAAACTTTATTAATTTCAGTATTGCTGGTAACTTTTATACTTAGCAAGAGCAATGACCTTGTAGAGCAGAAACCACTATTATTATTTTAAAGAGGCTTGAAGAATTTACTCAAAGTGCCCCGGGGATACACAGGAACCTCATTAAGGAGCTGGGTTTTGAACACAGGTCTTACTCTAGCACCAATGATCTTATCACTTTGAGTCCATTTTTCCATATTCAATAAGGTTATGCATTTTCCCACCCAAGGAATCAAAACTTTGAGAAGAATACTTAAAAAGCAAAGATCTATCAGATGTGTGACTATAATGAATCTTAAAGTTTTATTGGTGACACAGGCCCCATCATTTCAGCATATGACACTAGATACTGAAATGACAGGCCTTAATTCTGCTTTAATTTGGCCCCGAGAGAAGTGGGGAACAAGATGGGTTAATCAGAAGCCAAGCCCACCCTACTCCTTTTCTCCTTCTAAACTCAGTCTTATTATCCCTTTAATGATTTTGTTAGTCATAACCTGAGCATCCAAAAATCACAGAAGGAATGTTAAACTCTCCTTACCCTAGGACACCCCCTTCCTTATCAGCACTCAGACCCTGACCTTTGCCCCTTCACTTGCTGGTATAGTAAAAGAACCCTCACTAAGACAGTCCCAAGACCCCTGTATATTTACTCAGTTTGATTCCTTTGAACCTTGCCCCAATGCCTAGTATCATAAAATCCACTCCGAGTCTGTAACTTCACATCCTTCTAAACTTAGCCAGCAAGATGCACATAAGCGAAGCTAAAACAATGACCAACACCTGGTATAGCACTTGCCTGGTATAATGATCAGAAGGATTCCATTTGTAAAATGTAACCACCTTTTTCCACTATATAAAAGCTCTGGCCAAACAGCAGGAAGACATTGAGAGCATTATCACATGAATGACTCTCCATCGCTGTCTAATAAATTGGGCTCAATTTGGCTTCTTTGTATGTGGTGTCTCTTTTTGTTGTGCCCAAGTGAGGTAAAGCTGGGTCAGCCAACGGGGCCAGCTCAGATTTCCTCCTCAGATACAAATAAAGAAACTGAAACCACCAGGTGAGTAGCCTCCCTCAGACCACAGGGCCGATTAGACTCAGACTCTCAGCTGTAAACCTGATCTCCAACCTCATACTCCAACCCCTCTTACCCTACAACATAGGCAAGGACTGATGCAAGCCCTAAAATTTCTGTGTACTTTTAAATGCATCTCCAAGCAAAAAACTATATGAAGCAATAATTTCTGCTTCAGCCAGTTGCAGTCACCACCATTAATTAATCTCACATGTGGAAAGGTGGCCCAGACCAGAGCACTCTGACTTGCTAAAAGTTAGACAGTGCGTTTCATCAAGGGGGCATTCTGGATCCTGTCTTTGGGCAGTCCTTAGCTCAGGAAGCATTAAATGGGCCATAAATATTATTTTGGGTTTTTTGTGAAGAATAGCCTACCAACAGTTCCATATACAATTTCTGGTCAAATTCTGCAGTCCTATTAAGTGAGCCTCTCATAAAACCCCAAAACCCCAATTTCCTCCTACTGACAAAAGTATGTATTCATACTGGGGTGTCCTGGGTCTGCAGATGTTCTGAGGAAAGGCTGGCATGCTCCCCTTAAGACTGTACTTCCTGTTTAGGGGATACCAGCTTCCTGTGACTCTGGCTTGGTCCCCTCTAGGAAGTCTATTTTCCCATGCACTCAGCACCCAGACTATTCCAGGAAACCAGGTCAACCACAGAGAAGCCTACAGATTTGCACCCTTACTTAGCTGTGACAACAACCAGTTAGTTGTTACTCATAGTTATATGAAAGTATGTCCGCATAAAACCTAGTTCTCTTCATTTGCCTTCTTTGCACATATACAAAAAAAACTGTGTTTACCAGAAAGATTTCTTAAAATCATTTGGAATCTTTTTTTTCACCAAGTCTTCTATGATACACGCTCAGGGACTGGTTATAGGAAGTAATATCCACCAGTAGGTTGGAGTAAAAAGGGAATTAATAGAAGAACAGGTCCAGTCTACAAAACCGCTAGAGGCTGGAGAAGCAGGCTCCAGTGGCCCTCTCAGCAGCAGCTCCCCAAACTGTCCTCTTCCATAGCCAAGGATTCGTTCCCATGTTGTGCTCCAGCACGAGGAAGGGCCTGCTGAGTCCAGAAGCTGCAGCCGATCCAGGCCACTTCCATCCCCACTCCACCAACAAAGACCCTTGTATGGGGCTTTCCCTCCAGAACGCAGCTCCGATTCAGTCTTCCTCAAGGCCACCAAATGGCAGAGCCGACTCTTAGTGGAGACACAGGAACAAAAGACACCCAGGACATAGAAGCTGAATTTATTAAAGATACCTCCCTAACTCGTCAGCTCTTCAAGTATATTTTCATAGCACAAAGCATCAGAATTTTCAACAGGTGAATTTTATGTGTACTTTGGCCATAAAAGTGAAAGATGTAACATGTGACATATTTCTCTTCCAATTTTCCATGGTGGAAAATGTTCTCTGTTCTGCCCAGGGGCCCTTTCTTTTCACCCTAGTGGGGACTCACAGTGGCCCACGTGCTATCTCTGCTGGGCCGAGGGGCCCAGGCCCAGCTCAGACTCCACTGCCCCAGGCCAGTGTAGTGCTGGTAGGGCAGAGTGCTTTGGGTTCTGCTGAGCCTCGCTGGCCTCCTTTGGAAGCACAGCGTGGGTTCCTAGCCAACATCACTGTGCTTCATTTCACAGGGCCTTTGACGTAATGCTGCCTCTAAAGATCGGCAGACATCATATTCAGTGATCCCTGCACACCCATGTTTATAGCGGCAGAACTCAGAGCAGCCATCTTGGAAGCAGCCTCTGTGTCCATCAACAGATGGATATGGACAAAGAAAAGGTGGTATTTATACACAATGGAGGAGTGCTTCTCAGCCACCAAGGGTAAATGAGTCATTTGCAGGGAAATGGATGCACTTTGAGACCACAGTGTTGAGTGAAATAAATAAGACACACAAGTTTAAAAATCACATATTTTCTCTTATAGGAGAAACCAAAATTACACACAAATTAAAGAACAAAAGATAGACAATAGGAAACAAGGAGAACAATCTTTTGCAAAAGGGAAGGTGACCAAGAGATGGAGGGAGTTGGAGGGGACAGGGATGGAAAAAGAGTTTGTATGTGTTATGTACATGCACCAATGAATGCCCCACGATAGATATAGTCATTATGTACTGCAAACATCACTAATAAAAATTAGTGATGATTGACAGAGAGCAGAGCCCAGAAGCAAGTGTTGTGCCTGCAAGTTTCAGATGTCTCTGCCTGAGGCAGTCAGCTCGGTACCAGGGTGGGAAATGAAGGACCAACTCACCAAAGTAGTCTGATGGGAAAACAGGCCAAGAGCAGAGCTGGGAACTGCAAGCTTCTTGCCATCATGGATTGTGCAGGACTCAGAAAGATCTGCTGTCAAATAAGGGAAAACGGATGTGTTCACATTCAGGCTAAATCTATTAACCTGCAGTCCAGATGAATCTAAGTAAGCCAACAGTGTTCCACTAACTATACACTGACTTTCTCTCCTGCCCCCTTCTCTCCTGCCCATGGCTCACAGCACAGTTCCAAGATGGGCACCGTGAAGGTGTCCCCTCCCACCGGGGGATGCCCACACAGCTGGAAAACCATCTGATCTAAGCCATCTGCCCTCTCGTATCTCCCTCGGCAGAGCTGAGTGTGCTGGTGGGATCCATTTGTTTCTTTCAACAAGTTGTTTGTCCTCTCTTCTCTGAGTGACCTGTAAGTATCTTCAAGGAAGCGGCCATGTTTTCTTAATGAGGCCATTACCAGTGTCCAATGGGCAGTAGACATCAGCACTTAATAAACATGGCTCGTGTGAGTACTTGTGGCAGAAGAAAATGAGGAGCTGTGAGGAGTGGACTCTGGAGTATGAAATTGGGGTCCGCAGGGTAGGGAGACCAGGAGTCTCTGGCCTCGCTGCTCTGCAGAGAAAGGCAGTGGGAGCTGCTCTTGCAGGCCTGGGCTTGGGCCTGGAACTCTAGAGGCTTAAAGGACACTTTCAGATACTGAGTTACAGGAGCTATAGACCCAAATACTAGCAGTTAACTTAGGAAACCAACAGAAAAGAGAATTCTCAGTCCTAATATCCATAGGCTACTTGTGTTAGTCTGTGTTCTCTAGAGAAACAAAACCACTAGTTAGATAGAGGAGTAGGTAGATAGAGGCAGATGATAGATAGATAGATAGATAGATAAATAGATAGATAGATAGATAGATGATAGATAGATAGGTATATAGGTAGATGGAAGATTTATTAAAAATGATTATAGAGGCTGAGAAATCCTGAGACCTGCCATCAGCAAGCTGGGAACTCAAGAGAACCAATAACATCGTTCCAGCATGGATTCAAAGGCCTGACACCCAAGAAAGCCGATGGTGTGAGATACCACTCTCACTATGAGTCCAAATGTAGAAAATGACCTACGTGCCAGCTCTAAGACACGGAGAAAGCGAATTCTCTCTCTCTCAGTCTTTTTGTTTTATTCATGCCTTTAATGGATCGCGTGAGGCCTGTCTATGCTTCATAGAGCCAGCGGCTTGACTCAGTCTACCAACTCACATGTCAGCCTTACCCAGAAACCTCACCAGCATATACATCTAGGATGATTTTTAAACAAATACCCGCGTGCCATGTCCTGATCAAGTGGGCACATTAGAGCACCCATCATGCGATCCATGGAGGAATTCCAGCCGGCCCTGCCAGTCCTTTGCACACTGGTGACAACTCCCCCATGTCAAGGGGATGGATGGAAGAGAGCAGCCAGCCCGAGTTTAGTCCCCCCTGCATCCCTGGGGATTAGAGCATCCTTCTCTCTGCACCCCCAGCAGAAAGCAGGGGAGGTCCTCAGAGGAAACAGCAAATGAGCTGGAGTGACCGAGCTTCAGACACATCCACATTCCTCCTCTGGAATGTGATGCTCCATGTGACCTAAAACCCCCTTGTCCAGGGATCCCCTAGACCAGACTGACGGTTCCAAGCAGAACAGCCCCTGTGGAGGCTCCATTCCTGTCATCATGTTAGTCCCCACCCTGCTCAGGCGCACAGCCATCGATCAATATCAGACCCAGATCTAAGACCCAGGTTGACCTCATCTCTTCCAAGATGTCTTTACGAGAGTCACCTGAGCTTCATCATGCAGCCATCCAGTGGTGTCTCATCAGCTGGCATCGTCACAGCAGAACTTGGGCAGAGGCGTCATAGCAGGGGACAGCCTGGGCCCTGCTAGCCCAGCTCCAGTGCCTGCTTTGAGTCTGTTCACCAGGCCCCAAACAGGGTTCATAGCCACTTGTGTTTTTAGAATCATCCAGACCATTTTGTTAAATTAATTTTGCATCTTCCTGAAAGAGTTTCTAGAATAACTCATTCCTCATTCTTTCCTTCACTTGGTTTTTGTAGCACTTAGTGAGTAACTGCTGTGTGAGAAGCACTAAGACAGGGGTACTGGCAAACACCAGAGAAGACAAACCTGAGCCTCCATCCCCAAAGTCCTAAATGAAAAGAGGGCTGATTAAAATGAACTGAATATTTTTAAAATTATTTTTAAACATCTGTTTTTTACTGAGTTTGAGCAAAGCAAAGAGCTACTGTTCTTGTCTGTAAAATAAGGAGCAATACAAGCAAAAAGTAAAAAATAAAACAAAGTCTGCGCCAAATTCACACTGGCTTTGTGGTCCAACCACCAACAAACGACAAACGAGCCCTGACTCTCCTGAACTTCTCCCCAGCTGGATTCAAGATCACTCTCAGAATGCCTGTCAATGGCCTCAACTGACTCGACTACATTTTCACAGATCACAAACACTCCTGCCTCAGCCTCTCACTCCTGCGAACCTTTACCTGTTAACAGTTCCTCACGGTGACCAAGTGTGTGTGGGGGGGTGGCAATAATAAGCTTTGGATTCAACGTAGCAATTGCTGCAGAACATTTTATTTGCTTGTCCTGAAGGCAAAACTCTGCCCTAAACAGGCAGATGATGATTTATTTTAAAAGGTAAAGAAAGAACTATGGGTTTGTGTTAGGCTAAATATTGGCTTCCTAAGATACCCAGGTTCTAACCCTTGCACACTATGAATGTTACTTTGCATGGCAAGATGAACTTTGCAGATGGAGACAGGAAGAGTATCTCGGATTATCCAGGGCACAGTCGCAAGTCTTTGTAAGAGGAACACAGAGGGATATTTGACTACAGAAGGTGACACATTGAGGGCCAGTGGCCAGGGACTGAGTCTAGCCTGCAGAAGACAGAAAAGAAGAGACAGAGTCTCCCCTCAGGTTGCTGCCAGGATTCAGCCGCCCTGCTTCCTGTGAGGTCAGTTTGGACTTGAGACTTCCAGCCTTGTAAAAGAGTGATGTGTGGTCCTTTGGTTTGGGGTTGTTTGTTATAGCAGTCACCGAAACTAATACAAGGGAGTTCAGGTAAAAGGTCACCTCTTAGAAGGGGGCATGAGAAAATACTATTGAGGAATGAATTCAATTAGTCATAAGGTTTAGGTTGTCAGGGAAGTGATTTGTGTTTAGCACTCTGTTCTGTGAGGAGAGGGTTGGTAGAATCTACACTCCCACAGCCATCTTTATTTTATTTATTTATTTATTTTTTTGGTGCTGGGGATCGAACTCAGGGCCTTAGTGCTTGCAAGGCAGGCACTGTAACCACTGAGCTAAATCCTCAGCCCCCCCCCCACAGCCATCTTTAAATGATATCTGATCTTCATTTTCCTGAGCCCACAATGGGGGAGAAATCATTATGATTCTTAAACGACACATTTTGTACACAATCTGTCAATTAGGATTCTTTGTCTTCTCCTTAGGAGGATGCACTAGATGCTGTAATCATCCAGACATCGATGGGGAGACCAAGGCTGAGAGTCAGCACAGAGACTCCCGGCTGTGGCACAGCTTACTGCACACTGCCAGTCCACCCAGGCTCCTCTTTGGTAATAGCTTTTTCTGCCCACTGGGTCTGCTGTGAAGTAGACAGCTTCCTTCATTAGTTCTCTCTGAGTATTGCTTGGGTTGAAAAATTGCGTCCTTCCAAAAGAAGGTCCGCACTCCAGGACCAATCACTTAGGGGAATAAAGGTACAGGTCCTCTGTCCGCAAACTGCCCTGTCTTTAGATCACCCTGCGGGGTCTGCTAAGAACTTTTCTAGGGCTGCTCCACTTCCCTTTGCCCCAGCACTCCCTCCCCCTGCTTCTCCTCCTCCTCCTCCCTGAATGCCCTGGAATGCCCTGAATGCCCTGCAAAAACCAGAGAAGACAAACCTGAGCCTCCAATCCCCAAAGTCCTAATGCCTCCTCCTGTCCTTTTCTTTTTCTTCTTCTTCCTCCTCCTCCTCTTCTTCTACTGATATTGGTTCCAAGATACTCTGCTGAGTATCCCATACACAAATCTCTATCAGATGCCACTTTCCAGTGACCTGAGCCTGAACATATACCCAGTGCATGCCGTTGGGTGAATAATGAAGCCAGGATGCTGCTTTAAATCAGAGCTCCCCGATGGGGTAAAACACATTTGTTTACAACACAGAACCTTTCCCTTTCCATGAGAGGAGGGGTGTTGGTGATGGAAGGCCTGTGCAAGAGAAGAAACCTGCAAATCCAAGTTCTCCCAGAAAATGGATAGCACGTCTTCCAGCTTAGCTTCTCCATTGATGGATCCTGTGACACGCAGCTCAGCTTTACGGCTTCTGTTAAAAATGGCACCTGTTGTCACAAAGAGGGCATTCATCCATTTCTGTAACTACTCCATTTTCCTGCAGGTGAAGGATGAGGGACACTGCAGCAGCTCAGTCACTGGTGGACAATGACCCCAAGAATTATCCATCAGGAGAGAGGACTTCTTGGTGATAAAACATAATTTTTAGGAGCTGGAAAATAGGTCTAACACCATTCATAGTTAAAGAATTGTCACTTCTAATTCTGGACTTGTTTGTCTGCGTAAGTTCTGTGCTCTGCAGATTTGTTTCAATGATGTAAAGCCTTCACATTATTAAATATGACTATTGATCAGCCAGCCATTGGAACAGTATTTCCCAAAAAGCTGTGCCAGGTATTTCTTTTGCTCCAATGAAAATGATTAGTTCTCAAAGGACCAGAACTAAGAGCTTGATTATAAAACTACCTCATCTTGTAAAACCGTCCTATTCTGTAGAAGTCAGCCGCACGATCAAGGTATCTCTGTTGGTCTAACCTTAGGTAGGCTAGAAAATGTGCTATAAATTTTGAAAGTGCTAAGGGACTCTATCTTTTCTACCAGAATGCCAAGACATGCTCCATTTTGAAATGGCATTTATGAGACTTTCTACTTGTAATATGTTCCAACCCTGCAATTCTTCCTAAACTTTTCCTCAAATTCTTTTAAAGACATCAAAAAACTATAAGAGTTTAAAGAATCATAACATTGAAAAGGATGAAAAATAACTAGGTTGGTTCCACTCGTCAGGCACCATGACTACTCCCTGACCCGTTTACTCGCCAGTTGTTCAGACTGAAGATTTCAGGTGTCCTCAACACTCCCCTCACTTGCAGTGGTAACTACGTGAGACAATGAATGTGTTAACTAGCTCAGTTGTAATAATCCATACACGATGCACTCAAATCACATTTTATACCTGGAATATTATATAATGTTCATCAATTAAATATCTTGATATTAATTTTTTAATATATTAATAGCCTGTATCATGCTATCTGGGACCAGCAGTGAGCCTGGCTTGGGAGAAACTCATGGAACACTTATGGATTGAAACAGAATCCATCAGGGGCAACATAATAGTGAAAAATAGACTGCACTGTTTTATGCTGTCTGTGATCCACTTGCTATAGGAGTCGGAAGGCCAGAATACAAAAAGAACCATGGGATGAAGCCCTAGTGGAAAAGAGGCTTATTGATCATCTATTTCATTTATTAAAAGATACCTACAGTGTGCAGTTCCATATAAACAGGAAGTAAAGTGCCGGTTGTCTCAGGCTGGAGAGGGAGAGGTCGAGGCTGGACTGGGGCTTTCACTCACAGGGAATCCGGATTGCATTCCTATCTTCACTCCAGCTGTGTGATGAGGCTTCAATTTCCCTCTCAGTGAAGTGACCATTTTGGGTAGCACCAATGCACCTGTGCTCCCTGAGGACAGAATTCCTCTTTGGGGGCTCGGGGAGCTCCTGGATCTCACCCTTTCCCGTGCTCCACAGTGGAGCTCATAGGCTGGCTGCCCACTCACCTGGAATGGCAGGAAGATGCTGCTCGCTCAGGATGCTGGATGGACTATCTCTCAAGTCAACAAAACTTCACTGAATGCTTTACCTGCTGTACAGCAATAACAACATTCTATAATACTTTCAACATAAAACATAGGTGAGAAGCCTTTCAGCACTGATTTTTTCTTAAAGCAATTACTATGGACTAATATACAAATTCCAGTAAGGACCAAATTGTTCTATACCTTACTATTCCTCTTTTCTGCCTGTGTAGATTTATTTTGGCGATCATTGCCTAAAGGTATTCTAAACACTATCACCAAGTGCAAAGAGAAAATGGAAACATCAAAATGTTTGTTGAACATTTTCTATTGTTCTTGGCTTACATAACATTGAATTCGGGCTTGAGTGTTTTTAAAATATTAATAATGAAAAAATGTCCTCTTCACCTAATATTAAGCTTTCTGAAAATTGGGTTATTTTGCAGCTCTTGATAAGGAACACATTTAAGTTAGAAAAAATAATCTAAGCAAGAAGTGGCAGATAGAGTCATCAAAAATTTGTCTTTTCCTTCCACAGAGTTAATCTAAGAGTTAATAGTAATTAGTAGATAGAAATCCCCACTTCATCAGTGACAATTCTGTTAACCAAATCTGCAGGCCACCTGCAAAGGGTCAAATTGTCTCCTTCACAAAGACATGCTAAACACCTAACTTTGGTATCTGTTAAATGTGACCATTTTGGAAATAACATCTGCATTGTCAGCTTTCCCCTTGCTGGGAGCAAATACCTGACGCCTATGACTTAAAGGAGAGGAGGTTTATTTGACTCACAGTTTCAGAAGGTTTAGTCCATGGTTGTTAGCTGGCTCTGAAGTAGAAACATCATGGTGGTAGGGCATGGCAGAGGAATGCTGCTCACCTCCTGCTGCCAGAAGCAGGACACAAGAAAACACCAGGAAGACATCCCCCGGGAACGACCCTCTGACCAGGCCCCACCTCCTAACAGTATATTCAGCTACAGGTGTCTGTGGATTAATGCACTGATGCAGATGGTACCCACGTGATTCAATCACCTACCAGGGAGTCATAATGCATCAAGTTGATAATTAAGGTTAGTCATTGCAGGATCTTTGCATATAATCAAGTTGATAAGATGATTACAGTGGCACCAGTCCAATACAGCTGGTGTCCTTACCAGAGGGAAAAAAAAGGAGACACAGACACAGGAGAACACCATGCAATGACTCACACAGGGACTGGAGCAATGCGTCTATGAGCCAAGAATTGCCAGCTGCACTAGAAGCCCTGCAAAAAGCATGGAAGACACTCTGCTCTAGAGCCCCTGGGTAGCACATGCCTTGCTGGAACCTTGATTTTGAACTTCTCACCTCCAGAACCATGAAGAAATAGATGGCTGATGTGGTAAGGCTCCTACGCTGTACTACTAGGAATTCAGCTTTCTGCAGTTTCAGCTACCCACAGTAAACTGGGGTCTGAAAATATCAAATAAAAATGTCCAGAAATAATCCTTAGGTTTTAAATTGCTCATCGTTTCTGCCGAGCATAAAGAAATCCCGTGCTGTCCTGCTCCATCCTGCCTGGGACATGGATGGTGCCTTCGTCCAGTGAGTCTCCACTGCATAGTCTACCAGCCCAGTAGTCACTGAGTGACTCTCCCTTATTAGGATGACTGCTGTGGTACTGAAGGTCTTATCATCAAGTAGCCTTTATTTTATTTAGCAATGGCCCCAAACTGCAGGAGTAGTGGTGCTAGCCATTTAATTACAGTGTATTTTTATAATTGTTCCATTTTATTAGTAGTGTTATTAATTTGTAATGGTGCCTAATTTACAGATTAAAGTTAACGTAGATTTGTATGTGTGACTGTTAACCGTGACACGTCAACTTGCCTGGAAAAAGAAACACCTATCTGGCCAGTAAAGCACAGTTCTGAGTGCATCAGTCCTGCAAACTGAAGGGGAAGACACACCCCACTTGTGGGTGGCACCAACCAATAGGGTGGAAGCCTGGATGGAATAAAGAAGGAAAAGAATGAAGTGTGCCCATTTTCAAGAGTTCTAGTATGCTGCAGTGAACAAGTCTTTTTGCTGACATGGCCTTCGGACATCGGTCTCCAGTTTCTTCAGCCTCCAGTGCAGACGCACACTTGTGACTCTCCAGGCGCTTCCGGGCCTTTACTCTTGACCTGGCACTGCATCCTTGACCCTTCTTGTTCTGCGGCTTCCAGGCTTCCATCTCCTTGTGCTGAGCAGCTCCTGAATCCTCCGTTTCTCCAGTGCACAGATGGCCACTGTGGACTCTCCTTCCTCTGGACCCTGTGAGCCCACCTAACGAATCCCCGTGCATAATTATACACGTGTTCTCTATTTATTCTGTTCCTCTAGGGAACTCTGACCAACACAGGATGTCCAGGAAGATGCATACATATATAGGGCTTGTTTCAGGCCTCCAGTGGGGGTCTTGGGACACAATGATGGGGCACAACTGAACTTTGTTCAGCAGCCCCAGGAGGCTGATAAAAGTCCTTCCCTGGTTTCACCATCCAACACCACTCAGAGAAAAGTTTGAGTTTCAGGTGAAATTTAAATAACTGTCTAAGTTTGAGCATTTTCAGAGCATTACAGAGAATGATAGCAATGCATCCCATTTACTGACCACCCTACAGCAGGAACACCTGAGTATCTCCCTTACATTGTTTCATGAAATATATCAGGAATCTCAGCAGGTCCTGGCATTGGTATTGCCATTTATATGGTAAGGCGGTGTAGGTGGTTGCAGTCCAAATGCTAATTAGCTTACCGGGGACTTATTCAGTAGTGGTGTCTGGCTAGGGATGTAGCTCAGTGGTATATTATATATAATATCATTGGGTGCACTGGCATGCTTGTAATCCCAGCTACTCAGAAGGCTGAGGCAGAAGGGTCACAAATCTGAAGCAAGCATAGGCAACTCAGCCAGACCCTGTCTCAAAAATAAAAAGAGCTCCATTCAATCCCAGGTACCCCCCCACATACACACACACACACACACACACACACACACACACACACACACAATAGTCCTTTCTAGACCTGTACTATAACCATGTGGCTGTGTAAGTGTTTTGCTTTGAGTCAAATTGGGGTAACTTTTAGGACTCTGTGAGACAGGGTGTGAATTAGATCTTCTCCCTAGAACTAGATGGAACGAGTTCCCAGACTGTGAGGAGGTAAACAACAGGCTAAGGGCACAGGGAGTGCTGTGTGATGCTCGCTATTGATATGATTTGTGTTATTATTTCTGCTGCAGCTGCTGGTTTGTTGTTTCACTGTAAGCCTGAAATTACAGTTATTGGGCACCCAAAGGTTCTGAATTATCCTGAAGCCCACTGCCATTTCTGCCCCTTGGGTGGCAGTACTGGAATGCTCTATGGTCAGAACCAACATAATAGACATTTCTATGTGCCAGGCCACGGCTTACTTCAGTGGAATTTATTTGCTATTCAAAAAAGCCAATGAAAAATAATGACTGTTAAACCTAAGATTGTTTGAACTGAAATGAAAATCCGCAATACTTTATATACTTGAATTTCAAATGAAGTCATAATTGGCTTTTGCTGGGACTACTCTGATTACTTAATTCCCTGCACTAACACTGAATAAATAAATCTAGGGGCTTAAACTTGGGGATTAGTAAAGGGCTTTTCTCTAAGCAGAAAACTGTAGAAATGATCCACATAATATTAATCAATGGAATGAATTAACAGTGATGAGCTGTGGGGAGCTGCCATGGATTCAACACCCCCGTGCCATTGGCTGTGCGTTTTGGACAGCTCCCTGAACATCTCTTGTGCCTTCGTGTCCTAATCCCTAGGATGGGGATAGTAGTGTGGACACTTCATTGGGCTGTTGAGCAGATTGCATGAATTTATTCATAAAAATAGTGTCTGGCATGCAATAGGCAGTCAGTAAAGGTTGACAATATTATTATCATTCCAATTTTTGTAAATTGTTGATTTTGATTTTTTTCAAGTGCCTATTTTTACAAAACGTATTTTTCCTGCCTATTCCTTAGAAAGAATGGGAGTGTGCTCTGGGTAATACTCTACAGGGAGCCTAGTCACACCCCTAATTTATCCATATGCTTTTCTCATGTGTCCTCCAGCCCTACTTGATGATTGAAAAGGATGGAGAGATATATCTTCCCATTCCTGCTGTCTCAGGGTGCAACTCACTCGGGGCTGGAACTACTTCTCTGAAGTAGGTGCTTAGTAAGTAAATAAACCCAGGACTGGATGGCCCAAAATAGGGAGATTTTCTAGTATGTTCCCCTCAATCAACTATCCTTGATACATCCTTGAAGCATTCTTATTGAACTTACCAAAAAGAGTATATAAAATATACAATAAGTTCTTTACAAGGTATGAAGCGTTTACATTGCCTTTGCTATATATTTCAATAATACATGGATCTGGAAGATGGTGAGGGGGTAAATGGTAACGAAACAAAGATACAAACAGTGATAAAAAAAGTATGGTTAGCATTTAAAGTTTTAAAATTTTTTTTACAGTAAAAGACACATTGCCATTAATAACCCTCAAAATACTGCCCCTTGCTTAAAACATGCTTACTGCATCTTATCCCATTCTCGCCACTTTCTGAAGCAGTGAATGTCTGTTGGCATGAGTGCGTTTAGTTGCCCTGTTGTAGCTATTTCAACCTTCTGAATCGATTCAAAACATTTACCTTGCATGGTCATTTGACTTTGGGGAAAAGCCAGAAGTTTCCTGCCACCAGATCCATTTAACAGGTAGGTAAGGTAGATGAGAACACACAGTGATGTTTTTAAGAGCCTGTCGTTCCTTTAGCTGGTACTCAGCAGCAGCAGAGTTTCACATCTCTTAGAGACACAAAAGAGGACACGAAAGGGGACTTGCAGAACTGCTGCAGAAAGTCCCAAGAACAGTAAGATACATGTGTTCAAAGTGAAGGGAAAGATTTTGAGGGGGATTCAGGGCAATGTGTCTCTTACTGTAAAAATGTTTTAAAAATGTAAACATTCACTGTGTATCTTGATCACACCTCATAGGTTAGGGCTTAGAGTCCCAAGTGTCCTTGGCCCCACCCCGGCCCTCTCAGGATCCTGCTGTCTGTATACCCCACTGAGCACTCATGTCCAGTGTGAGGGGTAGTAGGTTTTTCACACAATCTTTTTGCCTGTCACTTAACTTACATCTGTTTAAACTGCTCCAGAACAATAGCTACTTGCTCTTCTTGCCAGAACCTCCCTAGAAACCAAATAGATCTTGCTTTGGCAGCTCCCACACCCTCTGAGCTGAGTCTCAACTCATGCTTTTCTTAAGTGCTGTGGTTTGGATATGCACCCCAAACCCATAGGGTGGATCTCACCTTCCAGAGAGGAAAGCGATGCCTAATGAGAGGCAGGTGGGGCCCTCAGGAATGAACTAATGTGGTTCCTGCCGGTTGGCTTAGTGACTGATTTCTTATTGTGAGTGTGGATTGTTATGAGGGTGAATCTGCCCCTCCTACTTTCTCTTTTGCACCCATTCATTTCCCCCACCTTCTGCCACATTGTGTCACACCACAAATATTCTCACCATAAGCCAACTCTTTGCCTTTGGACTTCCGACTCTAGATCTTGAGTTTGGTGTACTTCTTTCCTTTATACAGCAACCAGTCTGAGGTATTCTGTTGCAGCAGCAGCAAACAGACTCAGATGCTTGTATAACCTGTCAACCCGCTGGATATTCTGTGATGTCTAGCTGGATGGGAAACAAGGGGATGAAAACTTATGTTTTTTCACATTAATCTTTCCTTTCTCTTTTAAAATTGTAGACAACAAGCAACTAACACCATTAGCTCTTTTTTGGAGAAAGGAGGAGCTGAATCTCCTTGGAGATTTTCTCTTCTCAGCAAAGGAGCCAGACTTTCTCTGGCTGCCTCCTTCCAAAGCATGGAGGGTGAATCCTCCTGCTTTTCTTTCTATGAGGATGCTGAAATCTATCCAGCTGTATCATGTCTGAAAGCTTCATTATTCCTTTTTGGCTATAATAAAGGCCTCAGATTGAAACAGAGTATCTAATTACACTGGAAGGGGAAGTACTAACATTCATTTATGAAATACCTTTCCGGTAGCTTCATAGGCACACATTCTATTTAATGAACTAGAGCACCACCAGATTCCCTCCCATCACTGCAGAAATTATGCAGATGAAATAGGAGGGCAAACAGAGATGCAAGACAGAGGCTATGTAGATTTGTTGCTCCAGTTTCTCAGCATACTCAGGTTTGCTAGAATAAAAACGTCTTTGAAGGCCAGTGCTGGTGACTGCTAAGACCGGCTCCAGGGAAAGGAGAGCATGCTGAAGGCTCATTAGGGAAACTCCAGGAGCCAGAGCAGAGCTACACAAAGCAACTGCGAGGTCCTGCCGATAATTACCATTTCTTTTCAAGATTTGAAGCTGGGGCATTTGAACCTCAGGGAAAAAATGAACTAAAGCAGGATGAAAGAGAGCAAGAGAGAGAAGGTTTCAGACGATTATCCTGAGCAAAGTAGGGGCTGAGCAGAGAATGCTGAGATTGTCATAATCTTCCCATCCTGGGTTTATTATAAGTAGTCAGGAGCTCTTCACCTCTCCTTTAATTTACTCTTCAGCCTGCTCCTTTGAGGACAGAGCTCATTCAACATTACACAGCAGCACCTTTCAAGGAAACTCTCTGCCAAGCTGCTGAATTAATTGGCGTCCTTGAAGCCATGGAGAAAACTCTCTGGGCAGCTGTGTTATTGCCTCAAAATAGGAAGAATAGAAAGTTACTCAGGGGGATATTATTTTTTATTTTTTTCATGAAATATGAGAAAAGGGGGAGTGTTTGAGGTTGTGGGCTGGAGAAATATGTGCAACTAATCACAGTAATTGTATTATTCAGAGCAGGCTTTCTCTGCAGTTATATTTATTATAGCGTGAAAATTTTTCTGTAAGTTTCAGAGCCTACACTTGTGGGATCAAAGACAAGAATTTTTTAAAAATAAACTATTATTATCACAGAAGCGTTGTGAATGCCCTTGAAAATGTAAAAGGTGCATTGTGGTTATAAAATGTAAAACATGTACTGTGGTCCTGGGTGAAGTCAATGGATCTAGGCACTCACAGGGACTGGAAACGCACACGATTTTCCACATACTGTTGAGAAGAAACTGAGTGTTGATAACAAAACTGCAACTCTAGAATGTGCAAGCACAAAAGTGGGTCTTGAGAGACATTGAGACTCTCAGTCTGTGCTTGGATGGACAGAGTAAACTCTTCATGGCAAGTTTTAACAAGTAAGCAGAAAAAGGGAGTGGTGGAAATATTTGCAGGCCTCTCAGGGATAGTTCTCTTTGAGGCAACGGTATCACTGGAGCTGGGCTTTGTTAACCTGCATATTCTTGTCCACATGTAATCCACACCTTGAAGGAAACTGAACACAGAGCTAGGTTCATCCTATACAAAAAACAGCCATTCTCTTTCTACTTGACTAAAGGGCAGCCTAGTGTGGCACGCATGTTGCTGTATTTTTAGGGGCAATATTTATTGACAGCTAAAATGTATTAGCCAGCTTTCCTATTGCTAAGTCGGTGATACCCACCCACAGTTTAAAGGAGGAAAGGTTTAACTGGGCTCACAGTTTCAAGGGATTTAGCCCATGATCTGCTGATGCTAAGGAAGAAACATCATGGTTTAAGTGCATGCTGGAGCAAGCTGTTCCATTTACAGAGGCCAGGAAGTGCCCATCAGGAAGGGGTGAGGGATCAGATATAGGACCCAAGGTCATGTGGCCATGACCCACCCAGAAGTGTACTCCACCAATCCCATAAGCAGCTCCCAAGCTAATCAAGCTGACCCAATCAAGCTCAATTGTCACATCATACCCCTTCTCAACTTGACCCCCAAACACATCTCCTCAAATCATACTCAATCTCCAAATGAACACAATGTCATAAGTCCATCTAATTTGCTTACAAGTGAAAATGCAATAATCCTTTCCACAAAGTCTAGACAATTTCAGCATTTTTAAAAGTTGAAGCCAAAGTCTCTTCTGAGAACCAAGACAAACTTTTCGTTGTAAACCTCTGTGAAAATCAAAATCAGTTTACATAACCCCAGAGTACAATGGCAAAAGGCAAATATTCCCATCCCAACGTTCCCATTCTCCCAAGGGAGAAATGAAGAGATAGAAAAGAATGAGACCAAAGTAAGATGGAAACCCAATAGGGCAGATGTTAAGTCCTATAGCTCCCTGTCTAGCACCCCAGGCACACAGTAGTAAAACAGGAGCTTCAAAGAACTTGTGCATCCTCACTCTATGGCCTTGTGGTTGCAGCCCATACAGCTTTTCTCATAGACTAGCTTCACTCATAAACTGCAGCTTTTCTTCTATATTCCTGGCATACTCGGCTTTCCGGGGTCTCCAACACAACTTTGACTTCATTTCCACAACTTCATGCATTGTCCCCTCAGGTGCTCCTTGCCTGTCTTCTCAGGTTTTCCTTTGAAATCTGGATGGAGACCTTTCTGACCTCACAACATTTGCATTCTGCTTCCTGGCAAACAGAATCATGTGGACAATGCTCAGGTCTGCTGTCAGAGAACACAGCAGCCAGCCTCCCTTGGGCCATGGCTGCAGCAGCCTCTGAGTGTCTGGATGGCTGAGGACAGTGAAATGAGTGCCAGGGGACCAGTTCCCTAGGTGGCTCTTCTGGAGCAGGGTGTCCAAGCGTTCTCTGTTCAAATGACAGGTTTACACCTTTACTTCCTTGAAACTCTGAAAGGTAGGGTCTTACTGATTCCCGAGCTCCTCCCAAAGCATCTCTCTTTTTGTACCTGTACAGAGTGCTTCATTACATTTTCATGGCTCTGATCTCTTCAGCAGCCATACCTTTTTTGGCACCAGTTTTATACACTGTTCCTTCTGAGCCAAAATTTAAGGTTTTTAAAATCTTTCTTCTCTGTTTTTGCCTCTAATTCTCAATATAATTCTGACTAAAAGCGGCCAGCAGTGTCCATGCCACAGTCTGACCATTGGGCTGCCTTGAAATTTCATCCATCAAACAATTAGACCACTTCTTTTGTTTTTTGTCTACTGCAATGTCTCAGGCAAAATGCAGACAAAATTTTTTGTCAGAGTCTGTTATGAGTAGCTTACAGTTCATTTGCCAGTAGAGTCCTCAATCCTAACTGAAATATGAGCATGATCTTTACTATCCCCATTCCTATTAGCATTCTGGGCTTTGGAACTCTGACTAGAATCACTGATTAATTTCTGCTTACCACAATCTAGAGCTTTTCAAGCCCACATCTTAAGCCTTTCCAAATTTCTCACTCAAGTCAGCTCCAAAACTTCTACACAACATGGCTAGGTATATTCACATCAATGACCCCACTTTTCTGGTACCAATTTTCTAGGAGTCAACTTTCCTGCTACTAGTACACAATATCTGATACCCACAAACTAAAGGGGGACAACTTAATCACGCATGTAAGATCATGTATCTACCACCACAGTCTGGATGCACAGCAGAGCTACCTTCCCATTAGTTCTTTAAAACAAAATACACTTTGGTATCTGTCCAAGGCCCCAGTTCCCAGGCCCCAGCCTCTGGCAATCATTAATCAATTCCTCTGCATTTCTAAAATTTTGTTTCAAAAATGTGATAAAAATAGAGTCATACAATAGGTAAGCTTTAGGGAACTGGCTTTTTTCACTCATTAGAACTCCTCGGAGATTGATTCAAATTGTTTGTGTGGATAGTTGGTTTCTTCATGTTGCCAAGTGATAAAACGTGTTGTGCATGCACCACAGATTGTTTAGCATTTACCCTCTGAAGAGTGCCTGGGATGCTTACTGTCTAGAGTTATTGTAAATAAAGCTGTGATGAACATTCATGAATAGTTTCTGGTGTGAACATAAATTTTCATTTCTCTAAGATAAATGCCTATAGGTGGAATTTCTGAAATATAATGTAATTTCATGTTTAGTTTTTTTTTTTTTTTAAGAAACTGCCAAACTGATTTCCAGAGTGGTTGTACCATTTTATAGCCACATTGGCAGTGTGTAAGTGATTCAGCTTCTCTTCACACTTGCGAACATTTGGTGGGTTTTTGTTTTTGTTTTTTGCATTCTAGTATATGCATAGTGATAGTTACTTGTGCCTTTCATTCACATTTGCCTAATGGGAAATGATGTTGAGCATCTTTTTATGTGATTATTTTCCATCTCTATACTTCTTTTGACAGAATGTCTTGTCTTCTGCTTGAATTATTTGGTCTGAGAGTCCTTTATATATTGCAGGCATCCGTCCTTTGTCAGATATGTGGTTTGCAAATAGGTTCTTCAAGTTGTTGCATGTCTTTTCTCCTCTCACGTGGTCTCTTAAAATTTTCTCTTCTTGTTTGTTTGTTTGTTTTGGGTTTTTTTTTTTTTTTTGGTCCCAGGGATTGAACTCAGGGCCTCTCACTTGCCAGACAAGTACTCTAGCCACTGCACTAAATCTCCAGTCCCAAATTTTCACTTTTGATAAGGTCTAATTTATCATTTTTTCCCTTTTATGAATTGTGTTTTGGCAACAAATCTAAGAACTTTTTCATAGATCCCAATGTTTTTCTCCTATTTGTTATACTAAAAGTTTTATAGCAGAAAGGTTTAAGCCAACGATTCATTTTAAATTAATTTTTGCATAAGGTATAAGGCTTCACTGATATTCTTTTTTGACTATAAATGTTCAATTTATCCAGCAGAACTTGTTGAAAAGGCTTATGAACACTGTGTGTTCATTGATGTGAAGAAACAACCTCCAAACCTGAGCATGCTCACTCACACCCATTTGCACACCTGTGGAGCTGAGGGTCAGACCTGGACTCTGGTTACTGCAGGGCTGGATGACCTGGGAGACCTCTGGGTACCTAGTCGTCATTTCACCGCATGCCTCTGAGTCACCACCGCACCGAGCATGTTCAGAAGTGAAGAAGGGCCGGAAACAGAGGCACGTGTCGGTAGCCTCAAATAATGAGGAGGCTGAGGGAAAAGGACCAAACCTAGACACTCCAAGCTAGCCTGGGCAACATAGCAAGACCCTCTTCTTAAAAAGTGGAGAGGAAAATTAAAGGTAGTAGAGAATCAACCCAGACCCTCCAGTAGCCAGCCATACAAGAATAAAGTTGTGCAGTCATGCACCTGATTTCTAGCTCTGGTTCACTGGTTGGTTTCATCTTGTTTATCTATCTGTTATCTTACAAAGTAGCTTTTCACTAGAGAAGTTGGTGGGCTGTTCCATACTTCTTCTCACATTGTTATCATTATTCAGAATGAACAGAAACTGTTGCCTGGGATATTTTGCCCTCCTTACTTCTAAATATATGTCTCTTATGAATTTTCAACTATCCCAACTGCATCAACTACTGCTTCTTAGTTAAAGCTTTATTTTTTTACTGGATACAGGTTTTAATAGACTTAATTTTTTCAAGTCTTCATCAGAAGGTACAGAGGTTTTTCATACACTCCCAGCCCCACACATACATAACTTCTCTCATTACCAACAACTACCACCAGAGTGGTACAGTTTTAAAAACTGATGAACCAACAATTGATACATCTTTAAAAGTCCACAGTTTACATTAAGTTTCACTCCTGGTGTTGGGCATGTGCAAAAATTCATAATGACCAACATCTACCATTTTAGTATCACAGAGAGTAGTTTAAAATTGCTGATACTCTTAAGTGAAATAAATCAGACACACATGTTTAAATGCAGCATTGTTTCTCTGGTATGAGAAACTGAAAGTGGAAATAAAGACTAAAATATATTATATTGGAAAAGGGAAGAAAGCATTCAACTGGGGAGGGGAACGAGGGAGAGGGAGGGGTAAAGGAACAGAGGGACTAGAAAAATAAGGAATAGAAGGAAAAAATGGAAGCAAATCTTTTGTAAATAAGGAGAGAAGAGGGGGGTGAAGGCAGGGTAGGGAAATGGGAAAAAAAGAGGCAGCAAGATATCTCAGGTACAGGTACGAACCCCCTATGATGAATGTTATCACTAGGCACATCTAAAACGTACGATTAAAATTTAAAAAAAATTGCTGGGGCATCAAGAGCACGGTTATACTTTTTACAAGAGTTTTATTCTATACCTAAAAATGGTTTGTGCTCTACTTTTTTATCACTCTCTTCCCCCAATCCCTGCTAACCACTTTTTTTTCATTGTTTCCATGGTTTGTGTTTTCCATTGCATCATTAGGTTGGAATAGACAATGTTCTGTTTTTTTTTTGTTTTTTTTTTAAGATTGGTTTCTTTTAGTTAGTATTATGCATTTAAATTTCCTTCATGTCTTTTAATGTCTTGGCAACTTATTTCTTTTTAGAGGGAAATAATGTCTCCTTACCTAGATGTACCACAATTTATTTATCCATTTCCCTACTGAAGGACATCTTGGTTGCTTCCAGGTTTGGACGATTATGACTAAAGTTGCTGGAAACATCTGCATACAGATAGATTCACCTCAACTTACAATAGGTTACATCCCAATAAAGAAGTTGACTAATTCCTAAGTCACTTACAAACATCAGAGTTTAGTGACACAGCACACCATAGTGTGCTTAATGTTTGCCCTCTTGATGGTGGTGAGCAGAGCTGCAGATCGCTGCCACTGCCTTGTGTCACCAGTGTCACATCACATGTCACAAGCCCAGGAAACAAGCGAGACTCAGATCTGCAGATGGGTGTCTGTGGAATTCCTATCACTTTCACACCATGTTAAAGTCTGAAAGTTGTGAAGCCCACCTCCTGTAGGACAGGACCTTAGGCCCAACTCCTCTGGTGATATAAACGAGTGCAGCGCAGGCAGGCTGTTGGGATTTCTGTTCACGTCAACAGTGAAAGGGAGCCCTTACTGTTCCAGTTCTCCAGCATTCAGTATTGTGCTGCTCTGAATCTGGGCCCTTCTCTCAGCTGTGTAGTGGTATAATATTCTTGTTTTAACTAAATTCAGTTGTGTTGCTGGATACAAAGTCAACACCCAAAAGTCAATAGCATTCCTATACACAAACAATACACCCACCGAAAAAGAAATAACAAAAGATATACCTTTCACAATTGCACACAAAAAAATAAAATACTTAGGAATCTATCTAACAAAAGAAGTAAAAGACCTTTACATCGAAAACTACAGCATCCTAAAAAAAGAAATTGAAAAGGATATCAAAAAATGGAAGGACATCCCATGTTCCTGGGTAGGAAAAACCAACATTGTGAAAATGGCTATACTTCCTAAACTACTATACAGATTTAATGCAGTTCCAATCAAGATACCACTAACATACTTCAAAGAATTAGAAAGGACAATCATGAATTTCATCTGGAACCACAAGAGACCAATAATAGCAAAAAAGATCCTAAGCAACAGGGGAAAAGCTGGGGGCATCACAGTCCCAGACATAAAACTATACTATAGAGCTACAGTATTAAAGACAGCATGGTACTGGCAAAAAGACAGACCTGAGGATCAATGGAATAGATTGGAGGATACAGAAACAACTCCAAACACATTCAAATACCTCATCTTTGACAAAGCCAAACACCCTCATTGGAAGAAGGATAGCCTATTTAACAAATGGTGCTGGAAAAATTGGCTAACCACATGTCGAAAATTAAAACTAGATATATGTCTCTCACCATGTACTAAACTCAAATCAAAGTGGATCAAAGATCTAAACATTAAAACAGAAACATTAAATTTACTGGAGAATAGAATAGGAAAAACCCTCGAAGACATAGG
>PVJO010020798.1:0-31324 GCA_004026905.1 Hystrix cristata
TTCGATTATTGAATCATTAGTTTTGTTTTATTCCTGTGCTCTTAAGGCTGCAATAAACATATTTGGGTTTAAAAGCTTTTTTAGAAAAAAATATTTTTACCTATATTTGGTGATATTCCTAAGAGAACGATTAGGGGGTCAAAGGACATACATTGTTTTAATTCTTTCATGCTGTTTCTCAAGAAATGGCAGAAATAGATTTTAATGCAAAGACATGCAATTTCTTAAGGATACATGGTTAAAATATAAAATGCATTTGTCTTTCATTTTCTTCTTATAGTCTTCTTAAAATAAGAAGATCCAAAGTTAATGGAGCCATGCAAAACAACTTTACTTATTTTTAGAATACCTGTTTTGGAAGAATTAAAATTATTTTATTGCATTAAATTGCACAATTTTTTGAGATAGGTGGCAAGATTGTTATATCATAATTGAAAAAAGTAGAGTTAACACCTTTATTTTTTTCCATATTCATTCAAACAGGGTTCTGCAGAGCCCCAAATAAAGCTTTATCTTTTTTTTAAAAATTACTTGCTGTGTATTTGTGACTTTAATGTAACTTCTACTAGAAATCTATTCATATAGCAGAGGGAAAAATTATAGATGCCACAAATAGATCTTCTTAATGGAATTTTGGCAAAAAAAGAGACGGACTCAAGGGACATATATAATAGAAATGTCCTTATGTGGAAATGTCTTAAAGAATTCATGTAAAGAATAGGTTGGCATGTACTCTTTTCCCCTTTGGATACATTTAAGCATTTTTAAAATGAACTTTATTGTTGAGTGATACAAAACTTTCTACTTGGCAATCTTCTTTCATATTTTTTCCTTGAACGGTAGATGGGTAAATGGATATGTATATGCAGTCACAAGAATGTATACATTTTTCTGGGAGTTTTTATTCCACAAATATTTACTTTAAAAGCTTTCCTTATTTTTCTTATTATGGAGGAGAACCACACTCTTTATATTATTAAAAAACCCCACAAAGATATTAGAACTACTAATATCATAAGAACATCGGTTTGTAGAGAGTTTTTGCTTCTCTGAAGTCATTCATTGAACAGTGTAAACGAAGCCTGAAGCAGCCATAAGTACCTGGTAAGTAATCTAAGTGGCAGATATCACCACAACTTTGTGTGTCATAGGTGCTAACTATAGCAGAGCTCGGGGCAGACTCATAGCACATGAGAGTTTATTCAGTGTTTATTTCTCCTTGATTTTACTGGGTGTCTAAATGAGTAGTAAATGTTAGCTGCTGGTGATAGTAGACTTACAGATGTAGCAGAGAGCTGAGGAGGTAGGGAAGTCCAGATTGCACAGAAGAGGTTACTGAAGTGAGTGGTCTTAGGGTCTAGATTGAACAGGGACATACAAGGGATGACCAAAAATATGGGGAATGTTTAAATTAAAAAAAACCTTATTACAGTAAAAGACATGTTGCCAAGAACAATGGGAAAAATGTGTTCAAAGTAAGGAGGAGTATTTGGAGGGGAATTAATGGTGTATGGTTAGACAGCTTTAAGTAGAAGTGGTAGAAAGAATAGATGAAAAGGGCCTTTTTGTGTCTTTACTACAGCTTCCTTTTTATTACAACAGACTTAGAAATATGTTTTCACCATATTGTGTGACTTTTTAGTGGAATAAGAACAAATTATTGCTTTATGGGTTCCAATTTTGCCCTAATTCTTATTTTAAAATTATCCAAATGATCAAGTATCATAAAGATGGGAATAGGGAACTGATATTTATTTTGTTTATTATTAGTGTCCATTAATTTTGCAAAACACTGGGTTTCAATGTGTGCAATATATTTTGATCATATCTGTCTGCTCTATTACCCTCCCTTATCCCTTTTTGAGTTCATATGTATATATGTATATGTTATTAATTCTCTGTTGGAAGAGGAGCAGACAAAAATGTTCTCCCATTCTGTAGGTTTTATACTTTGTTAGTTGTTTCCGTTTCCGTGCAGAAACTTCTAAATTTCATGTAGTTGTATTTGTTGATTCTTGCTATCCTTTCCAATGCTACCAGAGCGGTACTCAGGAAGTGTTTCCCTGTGCCTATGGCTTCAGGTGTTTCCCCTGTGTTTTCCTCAGATTTGGGAAGTTTTTCATTATAATTTCTTTGAACAGATTTTCTATGCCATTAGTCTGAACATCAACACTTGCTCGTACACCAAAAATTTGTAGTTTTATTCTTTTAACCATGTCCCAGAGTTCTTGGGTGTTTTGTTCATAATTTCTTATATTTTTCTTTATTAGTATCTAAGTATGGGAAGTCTCTAACTTAGGAACGTTCAAGTTGTGATATTTCAATACAACTGGTGAGTGATTCCAGTTGAGTATCTGCCATATGCCCTAGAGAGATTGGTTGGTCAGACACTATTCTAGGCAGGAGTCAACTGATGCCAGTACTCAGAGCAGCCACAGGTTGGCTTCATCTCAGGGCTCCCAGTGTTAAACTCCCACAGTGACTGGGTGAGGATAACCATGGGTGACATCCATGGTCAGGGATCCATGGCCAGGCAGGCAAGAGACACCCAGAATGTTATAAGTTAAATAACACTGGCCCCACTCCCACAACTGGAGGCCATGTTCAGCCTGAATTTCCACAACTGGCACCCTGCCCTAATCCTTCTGCCCAATTGCTGGTGACTATTCAACATGGACCTGGGATCTACTGCTTCCTTTGTCTACCAGCAAGAGTGGAGTCGTGCCTTAAATTGTAAAGTGCCAAAAAAACTGTGGGCTCTGGAAGATAACCACAGGCTTCAAATCACAAGGAAATTTCTTTGGTTTTCTTTTTTGTTCTTTTTTTTGTTATTGTTGTTGTTTGGTAAATTTTTTTTTTTTATCGTTTTTGGTTTTTGTGAGTGTGAACATTGTTTATACCTTTTTGTTTTGCTCTTGGTTTTGTCGTTTCCATTTTTCCCTTCCCTCCTGTCTTCTTCACCAGTTTCCTAAGGCTTCAGTAATCTTCCTTTATCCTTCAGTCTTACTTCTAATCTTTTTTTCTTGTTTCATTTCTCTATTTTTCCTCTTCCCCCTTTCAGATTTTCTCCTTTTTAGCATAAAATTGCTCTATTGTGTGGATATTTACTGTATATAATTTTCTGATTTGTCTTAGATTTTGTTATATAGTGATAAACCTTGTACGTGTGGTTAAAGGTGGCAAATTACTAGTTGTTACAGCTTGTCATTTTCCAGTCTGTGTTGGATGCCATTGTTATTACTGGTTGTACTATTTTAGCCAAGGTGACATAGTTGTGATCAATTGATCTTCCTTGTATCCCAGTACCTAGATTGTCTGGGGGCCATAAATAATACTGCTGCCCAGTACCTAAGAACTGGGTGCTAGGCCAAACAGGATGCAACATTTCATCACTAATAAACAGAAGAGGCAGGATTTTGGGATAGACTTAGAGGCCAAAAGCCAGCTATGCCAAGAAGTCATCTCTGAAAAATAGTCATTTCCTAAATTTCATAGACTAAAAGTCAAAGTATGGAAAACAATATTCCATGCATCAGGAACACAGACAAAAAGCAGGAGTAATGACTCTATTTGCAGGCAAAGTGGATTTCAAGTCAAGAGTGATCAGAAGAGACAAAGAAGATTGCTACATACTTGTTAAGGGAATAATTCAAGTGCAAGAGATAGCAATCATAAGTATATATGCACCAAATACCACTGTATCCAACTATGTACAATAAACACTAATGGATATGAAAAATCAGATAAACACTAATGCAGTTATAATGGGGGACCTTGATACCCCACCATCACAAAGAGACAGATCAACTAGATGAAAAAATCAACAAAGAAATATTGGAACTTTCTACAAGGTAACATTGGAGACTATATTCATGACCTTGGGGATAGATGGTGATTTCTTGCTCTGAATAAGTTACCTCAAATTAAAATTAAGGCCTTCTGTTCATCAGAAGATATTAATTAACAAGCAAAGAGACCTGCCACAGTATGGAAATGGTACCAGCAATACATACAACTGAAGGGTGGTTAGCCCGAACATTGAGGACTCTGTAGGTGAATGATAAAGCTGGACATTTGAAAAGGAAAAATGGGCAACTGACTCGAACACACACCTTGAAAAATAGCATACTCAGTTGATAAATAGGCATTCCAATTCCTTAGTTATCCGGGAAATGCAAGTTAAAAAATTGTGGTAGCATACTTTAAAGCAACCACCAGAATGGTTAAAAGAGACTGAGTGCCAAATGTTGAAGAGGGTGTGAAACAAGTGAATTCTCTTGCTCTGACAGTGAAAGTGTGAACTTTTGCACTTGTTATAGAAGACTGGAGCTATTCACTAAAGATGAGCATGAACATACTCTGACTTAGTAGTGCTACTCCTGGGTCCAGATGTCCATCAGGTGACATATACAGCAGTGTTCATAGCAGATATATTTGTAATAACCAACATAAATATGAATGCATATGGTTACCAAAAGACACAGACAAGGATGTTCAAAGCAGTTTCATTGGTAATAATAAAACCCTGGAAACAATGTAGATATCCACTCTAAGGAGAATGGATAAACATATTGTATTTCTGCATTCATATAGTGTAGTACTATAAGAAATAAAAAAGTGCTATGGATAGGTACAGAAACATGAATAGATTTCACAAACATAATGATCGAGAGAAAGGAGATACATAATATAATCTATGATGTAGGACTTGGCAAAAGTAATCATGATGGAAATTGGTAATAGAAAGTGCTTCTCTTTGGGGAGGAAGCTGATGTGGTTTTGCCACTGAACTTTTTTTGGGTGCTGTTATTGGCTTCTTTTTATATATAGTTGGTGGTCATGTGGACAAATTTAGTTTGCTTTATTAGAGTGTACAGTTATGACACATTTATTTTTCTCAGAGTGTGCTGTATTTCAGCAGAAATTACATTTTTCAAGAGCCTACTGCATTTGTAAAGAAGATCTTTTGTATATGCTTATCATTTATAGTATTATCAGAAGTTAAGTGCCTAAGAATAAATATAACAAAAATGTGCAGGCTCTCTATTACAAAATTATTAACTTTCTTTAAAGACATTGAAACTTTTCAAATATATGGACAGACAGACATTACAGAGTGTACAATTCAATATTGAAAAGATGACAAGTTCACACATATTTATCTATTCATTTGCTATAAACATAATAAAACCCCAAATTTGAAATATCCCCACATGAAATTGAAGTTTTCATAATTACTGAACTATAAAAATTAATGCAGTGTGGTTGTGGTACAGTGTGGTATTGGTGCAGGAACAGAGTACTCAGACATGGGAAAAGACTGGTGTTTATGTACTTTTTTTTTTTTTTTTTTTTTTTTTTTTTTGGTGTTGGAGATTGAACTCAGGGCCTCACATTTGCTAGGCAAGCACTCTACTACTCAGCCAGATCCCAGCCATGCATCCTTGATATATGATGGGTGTAGTGCATTGCAAATCCAAGAGGAAGGGTTGGACTTCTGTAAATTGTGGGTGGCTAAATGTTTAATGATATAAAAACGTTAGACCCCCGCCACATTGTCTCATAGATAAACCATACCTAGTAGATTAGAGAACTAAATGCACTTCTACTGGAAGGAAGGGAACTTCCAGGTCTTTGACCTTCTACTGCTACTAGATCTTCTGATCCTCTAGCACTCGGATGGCTGATAACCATCTGAAAAAATATTCAAACTTATTAATAACCAGAGAAATACTAATTATTGAGATATTTTCACTGGTGAAAATGGCAAGTGTTAAAAATCTGGATAAAATGCAGTTCATTCACACATTGCTTAGAATGCCTGGATCTCAAAGCTGTAGGTGGAGTAAAACAGACAACTCACAGAAGAATCCGTAAAGTATGATCGCATTCATATGACATTTTATTTATTTATTTATTTTTGTGCCAGGGATCGAACTCAGGGCCTTGCGCTTGTTAGGCAAGCACTCTAACCACTGAGCTAAATCCCCAGCCCTCATATGACATTTTAAAAGGGGCATTTTTAACAGGTTCACAAATAGTTGGCAAACCTGTAAAGAAAACAAGGAAATAAATAACATAAAATTCAGGGTAGTAGTTACTTGGGGTGGAAGTGGGAGAGAAATGCAGTTTGGGGGGTACGCACAGGCTGCTGTGATTGTTAATTGTGATGTGCCAACTTTATTAGAAGAAGAACCGCCTAGGGGATTAATAAATTCTGGGTGTGTCTATGTATGATTGACATGTAGGCCAGCCAACTAGGACAGGCGGAAGGACCCCCCCATGGGTGGTATCAACTGGTAGGCTTATAGTTTGGATCAAATGAAAAGGGAAAGAAAGAAGTGTTACCCATTTTGGAGGAGCCCAGACATTTGCCACTGCTTTGGACAATGGTCTCCAGTTTCTTTTTTTGTGGGTGGGGGGCATTGCTAGGGATCTAGCTCAGGGCCTTACACTTGCTAGGCAAGTGCCCTACCACTGAGCTAAATCCCCAACACTGGAGACTCCAGTTTCTTTAGCCTTCCGGCACACTCTCTTGCATTGCTGACTGTGCAGTGAGCTGCCCAGCCTTGACCTTTTGCTGCTATTGGATCCTCCAGCTCTCCAGCATGCAGATGGCCATTTTGCATTCCTCACAGACAGCCATCTTGGATTCCTCACAGGCAGACATCTTGCATTCCTCACAGACGGCCATCTTGCATTCCTCACAGACAGCCATCTGGCATTCCTTGCAGACTGCCATTTTGACCTTCCTGCTTCTGCTCTTGTAAACCTAATAAATCCCTTGTATAATACTACATGTATTTTATATTGAATCTCTTCCTCTTGAGAACTCTAATTAATAGGTGGCACCTACAGTTACCAGTAAAGCTCTGTCTCTTAAGGTGGTTGGTGAGTATAAGGTTGATCATTGTATTATTTCTCTCTGAAATGTAAGCAGTGAATATACTCTTTTACATAGATGATGTACTTCATGGCAAAAGTGTGAAAGAGAAGATTAAGTTTTTACTGTTAGTATTAAAGAACAGAAATTGTAGCAATCATATTGATTTACTTCACTAAAAAGAGAAGAAATGGGAATTTGGAAATTGGTACTTTGACAAATTTTTGAAATTTCCAGCAAGAACATTTCACCTTCCTAATAAGATTTGCCAGTACTACTAAAGAGAAAAGAAGCCCAAAAATATCAGAAGAAAATTCTCAAGAAAGGAGAATTCTAGTTGAGTGTGTCTTATCGAAATACATTGAGAAAACTTTCCAGAGCCAGGGGCCAAAGATTACAAAAGGGTTATTCATTTGTATATCTTCAGTATATGTAAAAACATGCTGCACAGACCACTAATTTTTCTATCCATGCAAGTAAAAATGCACGCTACCATTTTAAAAAGAGGCAGTAAATCTCACTGGGCAAAAGCTCCTGAATGAGTTATTACCATATTCATTTATAGAAGGAAGTTCAAGAAAAAAGACATGATCATTTCAGGAAAGGTTTATTCTGTAAAGGATGCTGTAGAGAGGGTATTCTGCCAGTTCTATGGAAAGAAATTTGAGAGAAGACAGTGTGTTTTATATAACTGGTAACAAAGGCAATGAAATGAAAAACTAGCATTTTAGAAATAGATATCTGAAAAAAAAAAAGAAATAGACATCTGGATTTCCATATGTAGCTATGATTCTAGACTACAGAACCTAAAAAATTCATCTATATAAAGTTAAAATTTTTATATAATAAAATAATGCTAATCATCAAAGAATGGAAGGGTTAGATGTTTTTCTTCCCCCAAGAGCGATCTGTGAAAACCATAACCTGGCAAAGGTTTAGTCTTAATCTTTCTTGTTCACACTGTGTACTTTTCATATTCCTTGCCCCAGGATAGTTACTTTTCTTTCTTTCTTTCTTTCTTTTTTTTTTTTTTTTTACCAGTTTGCAGGTGAGTGCATTTGGAATATTAGTAGTTAACAACTGGCAGATGATAGAACCAGGCAGGCATATCTGCTTGTTGAGAAATAAATTTGGAAAAAATCCTGAGACTGCAAGGGAAAATCTTGTCTTGGACAGAGAATATGGCTCTGGGAATGAGCAGAAATGGCTTGGTGCAGGTGCGATGGCAGGCTGTTCTCTTATTTTTTGGATGAGATCAGTTTGGAGAGTTTGGCTTTAATCATTTTCCAGGCAGAAACGCTGCAGGAAACATACTGATAGGGCAAAAAATGTGCAATAACATTATTTTTAAAATATTAAAGCCAGGTGGTTTTTTGTTTATACTTAAAATCCAGTAAGAGTTGGTGTCCCTGTAAGAAATGCTGATCAAATCACTCTACCATGAATTGACTATCGGGCCAATTGCTAAACGCTCTAATTCATTCATTCATGCTGCAGATGTTTAGTATACACTTTTCTACAATTTTTAAAGTTTTTTTGAAAATGTCTTCTGTGCATGTGTATTAAACCCTGTGAAAAAGCCTGGGAATAGAGTAGGCAGTAAAAAAGGTAATATCTACCCTTATTTAGTTTAGTTTATGGTATCATGAAGCAGAAAGACAGCTACAAAGGAAAGGTATAGGGTACAATTAAAGGTATAGGGTATAGTGTTCTCTTACACTGATGTTTTACTGAGAGTTGAGAACAGAGTTATATAACAAATACTTTTTTTTTTTTTGCATTACTAGACGTATTAGTGTTCTCTAAAGGAGCAGAATCAATGTAAATATAGGTATTAGGTAAGTTTATAAAGTATAATTATTAGGTAGACTTATGGGATCAGAAGCAGAAGAGCTGAAATGGCTGGCTGTGGGATCAGGGCAGAAGAATCCAAAATGGCCGTCTGTGGGTAGAAAGGTGGAGGACCCAGAAGCAGGTGAACGCTGAAGCCTTGGAAGCTCATTATGGAGTTACTGAAGCGCATCTGCATTGGCACACTGAAGGGTCTTACATTGGAAGCTTCAAAAACATGAAGACCAATGGCCCAAGGCAATGGCAAAGACCAGAGTGCCTCCAGAAAGAGAACACACATCTTTCTTCTTCTCTTTTTATTTTGTCCAAGCTGTAAGCCTATTGGTTGATGCCATACACATCTGGGAGGGTCTTCCCTGCTGTTTGCTGACTTCCATGTCAGTCATTTACACATACACCCAGAATTTACTGATCTCCTAGGTGGTTCTTGCTCAAGTTAAGTTGGCATATCACAATTAATGGTCACATTCGGAATGAAACCCAGGGCCTGTGCATGCTGGGGAAGCATATTCTACCACTGAGCTGTATCTCAAGCCCTTCCTTTTTTAAATTTTGAGAGAAGATCTAAGTTGCTCAGCCTGGCCTTGAACTTGTGATCCTCCAGCCTCAGCTGCCCAGGTATCTGGGATTACAAGTGTGTGCCACTGTAATGTTCATTCATCTTAATTTTTGTTTTTGGCAGTGCTGGGGATTGGACCTGGAGCCTTATATATGCTAGGAAAGTGTTCTACCACTGAGCTATCTCCTCAGCCCCACAAATAACTTTTGATTGATTGGATGCCAGTAGCATTTCTGGTAGACCTAAATCAAAGTCCTTTAATTCATAACGTTTTTACTTATCAAATTCTGCACCTTTCTTAGCTCTCAAAATAACTGGCCTAAGAAAGAATAGGCATTTGCCTTTAACAAAAACCTAAGAGATGCTCCCCAAACCCAAATCCAAAGCAAATATGACTAATGGAAATTTTAAAATGGAGTCTAATGTGGTAATTTTCTTTTGAGTGATAACTTTTCTTTTGTGGCCATGTTTTCATTTTAGTTATAATTATTTAGGTCTTGAGAGAGTTTCAAATTTCTATCCATTGATATAGTTGTTCTATAGATAGTTGAATGTTTGGGTGACAATTTTGTGAGCCTTATTATTTTAAGCAAATTAAGTGGTTAGTATCTAAATGTATTTGGAATGAGAAGCTTAAATTGCTGGAATCCCAAACCTGGAACCTGTTGGGTGATTTGGTTAAGTCCTAATCTCAGCGAGGCAAACCCTTTCTTATATGAAAAATTTTAAATTCTTGTCAGAATTAAGTCGGATAAACTATGGAAATTGCCAACGACAGTGTCTGCAGCGTGCTAGCTTCTCAGCAAGCATTAGGCTTCCCCAAGGCCTCAGGAGGTTATATGTAATAGGCCTAGCTCATGATAGGTGCACAAGAAATAGTAATTTCTTTTGTTACTTTTTATTATTAAAGAACAGCTGCTATTCAATGAGATGCTCTTTTGGTTATCCCAGAGAAGCAGATAATGATAGCAGGTGTGTCCACCCTGCAACCCTGGACAGCTAGTAATGTGGCCCCACAAGACCGTAAACTTTTAACATTACTGTGTGACTTCGAGTGATATTTTTCATGACTTGATCGCTCAGTTACTTAAGACCATGAGGAAGCACCGGGAAGGGGACAGCACAGAGAAGTGTTAGCTCTGCCTCTTGCGCCTCATTCACAGTTGAATGGAAACCTATGTGTGTCAGATGTTCTTTGTGCTTGTGCAACTTGGCGATTGAAACACGGCAATTACTGATAATAGAATTTCAACCTCCTTACATACGTTTATACCTGTGAAGACAGGTGTTTATTGGTACAAAGCAGACATGTGCATTTTCTTATTTAATTACTAATCTTAAGCTGGTTGTATTCCTTCATAAAATAATTTAATAAGCTAAAATATCAAAAAAAGGAAGCTTTGTTATTTATGTACATTAACTGTTATACATTTTATATGCAGCCCAAGACAATTCTTCACTCAGTGAGACTTGTGCAAGCCAAAAGTTTGAACCCTACGCTCTCTTTTGTAGGAGAGAAAAACTAGTCCACTCGTACCCTAGGAGAAGATATTTTAGGAGATAGTAGGACATAAACTGTATAACCACTGGGTATCTTATTGACATACAAATTTTCACTTGTACATATAAGTTAGTGAACAAATTGTACATAAAGCATGTGATAATATATATAATAGATAGTGTGCTGATAAGGGGTATGATCCAAACCACTGTGAAGGTTTAATTAAAAGCTTATCGCAGTAAAAGATGCACTGCTATTAGTCCTGCTAAAAAATACTCCCCCCAGCTTTGAGCACACTTATTCCATCATTCTTGGCGTTTTCTGAGGCAGCTCTGGAAATCCTCTTACATGAGTGTCTTCAGTCGCGCTGTTCTGGCTGCCTCAGTGTCCTGAATTGTACTTAAGAGGACATCGAATTGATAATTATTCAAATCAAGACTACCCAATAGTAAATATTATAATTCCTTGTGTTCTATAGATTTGTGTATTTTGTGAGGGACTTTGACACAATTAACTTTTTTTACCCTCACAACAATCCTTCAAAGTGGGTACCATCCAGACTTCTCTTTTTTCTTCTCTCTTCTTCTTTCTTCTCTTCCATTTCCTTTCTCTTTTCAATGAGAAAATTGAGCCTTTGGGACAATAAAGGACTTGCCCAAGGGTACCTGGTCAGACTTGGTGACAGGCATTCTGATATCAAGGCCGATGTGTCCATTGCTGCCTATGTCTGAAGGAAGCCAGCCAGGCTTGTTCCTCACACGCCTTCTCCAGAAAAGAAGACTGTGTGTAGTTCTGTCCTCTTTCTCTCTGCAGAAGTTACTTTGCATTTGCTTTGGGGATATTTTCCACATGGGAGGCAATGAGGACAGCGATACATTTGCCACACTGCCCCTCTGCTGTATCCACAACAGCAGCCTGGACGTCTCTACTCCAAGGACCCTCGTCCTTTCTCAGCTCCTGTGGTACTGGGCTGCAGCACCCCAGAACCCTGGAGAGGGGCTTCTGGTTCTATAAGAGGAATTCACAGATAAATAAATCACTTCTCAGACATTTTGTGAGTCTAAATGTTGTCACTTACAGTGGTCAATAACAATGTTCTGTTCCAGCCATTTAAAAACTTTTTAATGAATACTTTGTGGCTCAATTATAGTATTGCTGAGACATGAGAGATTTAATGTGACTGGTTTCCTTGCACCCCTCAAGAACAAATTCTACATCTAGATTCTTCTTAAGAAACAAAAAGTAGGCTGTGGAGCACAGTCCAGCACTTTCCTGTGACCTCTGTACTTGATAGTGCTGACTTCTAAGGCTACGTCCTGAGTATTTTTTGACTCAGTTTCCCCCTACAGCTCTATATTTATTCTTTTACTATTAATTTAGAGTGTCGAGGCGATAACTTTGAGGTGGATTAACTGTACTAAACTGTAGTTCCATTTCATCTGTGATTCGGAGTTCAATCATTACCTTTCTCCATCTCATTATGGCATTAATCAAGAACTGAGTCTATTTCTATTTTGGTTGGAAAAGTTAACTGCTTCCAAACCGTAGAGGTGGCTCCTCTGTATGACTTCAAATACTAGTTTTGAAGATCCAAGAGTATTTGGACTGGGCAAGACAACCTTGAACAATAGAGGTCAACCCATGTGGTGTCTTAGTCTTGTGGTTCTCTGACTTGACTGGAAGTAAGAAAGCTGGTGCCAGAACCGAGACCTTTTGCCTGCTTCAGAGAAATGCGAAGTAAGAGTCAGAAATTAAATAAATCCCATTTGGCAAGGGCATCACCAACGTCCCAAAGTCTTGAATATATTTAAATGCCATAAATGGTGAACTTTGCAAGTCGTTAAATATGAGGAAATGATTTAAATAATAAAACCCAAAACTTCAAACTCACTGTTATTTTCTTTTCCCACCTTCAATTTCCAGCCAGGAAATAGTGTCATAGAAAAACAGTCTTGTGGTTCAACTCCCTGCTGCCCAAGAAGTTCATTCGAGTTATCTTAAACTGATTCCTTTAAATGAGTGTCTGCTTCTTAAAAACCACTGAGGGAGATTCCATAAACTCCTTTGGTAAACTCTAGCAATGTTTGAATGACCTTGAGGTGCAAAGGTGGTTCCTAATATTTAAACCTGCTTGCTAATGTCAGAATATCATCAGTAAGTTTGTTCTTGTGCATATTTGAGATGGAAAAGATCTATCTTGAGACTACATGAGAAGTACTTGCAACAACCCTTTTGCATTTACTGTTATTTCTTGGAGTAGTTATTTTTCTTATTCTTTCAACTATGTTGTAAGCATAGACCTTAACTTTATCCATTTGGGATTCTTGTTAAATTATATTCACGATTTGTAAACTTGAGTAGTGACAATCGTGGTAAAGGGTTGTTTTAGAGGACTCTGAAGGCCTTTTCTATCCTGAAACTTCATGCTTTTTAAAAATGACTGTGAATGATGGGGGTTATTCAGAAAAGCCCGTTTTACCCTAGATGTTCTAGTTCTCTTTCTTGGACTATAAATAGTGTGGATAAGACTTGGACAAGCCTGTGAAGTTTCCACTGACTTTGTAGAATAGTCTTTTCGCCTGGTTATTCCTGAGGGGCAAGGTCAGATCTGATACGAGGTTGGCTTGGCACGCACACTGTGTGTACTGATTAACCGTGAGAATGAAAGCCAGAACATGAGAAATGACAGAAATGTTTAGGCTTGACACAGTGTTTTAAATTCCTCCCATGGCTGCCCATCTGCTCTGTATGTTCATGGGATGAACTTATCATAAGTGAAATTTTATACCACTTTCATGTTACAGATTCCCAGATTTTTTGTTCTTGTCTACACTCCTCTTCTAGCCAGTTTCCTTTACATTCTGCTCTGTGCCTTCAACTCTTGACTTTCTATATAACTATCTTTGCAATGTCTCTACTTAGATTTTGATAGTCAAACTCCATATTTCCATAATTGAAGCCTCCACTCACAATTGCTCTTTCTTGTCTCACCGAGCGACTTCATCATCTATCTATTTAGTTCCTTGAACAAGACATTCTCCATTTCATATACTGGCATCGGTCAGGACCAGCTGTTACCCTAAGCCACAGAAAGTTCCAATACGTATTGGCTTAAACAAGGTAAAGGAAGTGGATCAGGGGATGGGAGAGAGGGAAAGGTGGGGGGAAAAGGGAGTATAAATGATCTGGGTGCAATATGTATTCTCCAAAAGGAGTGTGATTATTACGTATCACAAAGCAGGAACACTTATTGAAGAGGATTACTTTGTAATAAGATCAATTAAACATAATGATTTATTATGTGCACTGTGCCTGGCACCAATGTAATAGTATGCAGTGAAAGAGGAAGTGATTTTTGCGGCTTATGCTCTATTGCAGTCAAGTTTAATAAAATGATTCTGATACAGTGATCCATGTGGGAAATTTTTCTTGGAATTCGGTTTCAGTGTTAACCATGTCTTCCTTGAGAAACATCATTTGCTTTTTTCTTTCATATAGTAATATTAGATAACATCCTTAAACACCTCCTGTATGTCAGGCAGTAGGCCAGACACTTCACCCACATTTTCTTAGGGTAGTCTCACAATGTCCCTTTGAAGAATGTACAGTCCTTGTGCTATTGGTGAAGTTAGGTAACAGACTCTTAAATTTTCCACTTTCTCTTAGCTAACAGAAAGCTTAAAGCAAAAACTTTAGCCCAAATTAGCAAGCATATTATCTTTTCTTTTTTTTTTAAGTGGTAAAGACTTTTATTTTTGCCTTAAGCTATAATCAGAACTCTTGAACATTCAATAGGATGTCTCAGTTTTAGTTTAAGTCTGCTGATATATGTCAGCTAGTTTTTCATGTATTATTTTTCTTCTCTAAACATTTTTCATCATCAGAAAGTTTTATTTCTCTCTTTATGATCAAATGTATATTTTTTGAAGAAAGACAATACAAATAACTGAATTATATATTTAATAGCATTCATATAGCAACGTTCTATTATAATTATGAATTAATTCCCTAATTTGGACCTTCGATGACTTCTACCAATTAAGTGATGGTATAAACATCTGCTAAAACTTATGTTCCTTTAGGTCAAATTTGTTCGTCTCTTGATGCACATAGAACATTTGCAGTCAAATAAGATACTTTACATGTCTTTGAGAGGGAATTGGGAATATGTTTTTGGGAGGAAACTAATAAAAATTTGATATTTAAGATTCAATTTGGAGAAAACATAATTGTGAGAAAAAAATGAATGCTTCGTGCGCTAATTTTCCTCATAGTTGTTTGGTTTGAGCAAAACTTTTCTGTGACTCTAACCTTGAATAGTTTTTCTTGTTAAATATGGAATTACGGGGGTTGAGGATTTAGCTCAAGCGGTAGAGTGCATGCCTAGCAAGTGCAAGGCCCTGAGTTGGATCCCCGGCAACCAAAAGAGAAATATGGACTTACAAAATAGCTACTTTTGCATTTAAGACACCAATTTGATCTTAATTCTTACATTCGTAGAATTTTCTTTCAGAAATTGCAATGAAAGATTGCATAATATGATCTTTAGTCTGGCTATATGTATAATCATTTGGCCAACTCTTCTTGGTCAATGTGAGTAAATGTGATTTACTACCTAACAGATTAGGAAATGAATCTTGTTTTCCTTAAATTTTTATTTAATTTTAACTAACGTAATAAGAATAGCAATTTATAAAATAAGACACTTTTCTCTTGGTAACCATTAGGAATTATAGAATAATTAAGATTTACTAGCTCAAGTGTTAGCATCTAGTAAATTGGATTTTAGAGAACTTGATAATGAGCACCAAGATTTTCCCAATTTAAAATAAGTTGGGGGTATTTTTCTGAATGTAGAGTAAGTTGGAAACCTTGTGCTTTAGATCGAATTGCCAGTATTTAACACAACCAAACCAGTCAACCACTGGTGTACCACACAGGAAGACCTTATATAGGTGTCCATATTATATTTCCTGAACTAAATGATCCATTGCTCTGAACACCTTTTATTAACAAATGAGTAAGCAACATCTTGTACTTACTTTTAAAAGCAATAAAATCGATGAACAAATAGTCCATTCTATTGATATTTATTGAGTACTACCTGTATGCAAGGCCTTGCCTTTGGGGATAAAAAGATTCATCAAATTTAAAACTGTGTTCCAGAGCTTACAATTCAATGGGAAAAATTAGACATCTTCACAAAATACTTCAGGTGCTAGTATAAAACTAGGTAAAGTTTCCTGGGACTTAATCATTCGTATCCAGAATCTTTCAAAGTATTTGATATGACCAAGTTAAAAGTGATTAGCCAGAAAGTTTGAAAACCAACGAATCAGAAACATATACAAAATCCCCCCATGACTGTGGTAGAAAACATACTAGAAATATATAAGTAGTTGATTGAACATTGTGGCTGCTTTCACTTCTGTAGTGTCCTGGTACATTTCTCCATTGAGTTGTTTAAATAACACCTTGTACATACTCCATATTTTCCAGTCACTTTTAATTTTTAAATACTTGGCCTGGCTCAGCGTGAAGCATCAATATTACATTCAGTTCTATGGATATCTTTTTCTTTTCCCCAGCTCCAGTCCAGATGAGGCCCCAAGATGCTTTTCCTTTTCTCAGTTGAGATTAGAGATGGAAGGATATGCAGGGATGTGGCTTGTCACTGAATCCCCAACTGTTTTGGGTCTCTGGCTGGTCCTGCAGATGTGCTGGGTGAGTTGGAGGAAGAATAGAAGAAATCGAATCCTTGTTTTATGTAACTGGCTGCCTGTTTTGGTGTCGGGCGGACCAGCCTGGTCTTACATTGGCTCATTCTTATTCTGTCTGCTCATAGCGGTTTCCACTCATGTGGTTCTTTCTGTAGAGATGATACGTTTGATTTTCTTCGAGAACATTTGGTTTTAAAAAGTGAGGAGTCTTTGGGCTCCATGGTGAGTGCTGCCAGCCTCTTTTTCCGGTGGAGAAGCCGGTAGGCTCCTGGCTGTTGTCTGTTTCTTCACCTGATCTCACGGGAGCCTTTGTGGTCACTGAGGATGTGAGCAGACTGAGTGTGAGGTTGCTGCCTACCCCGATGCAGATACACGGGACTGTGTCCCTTTTTGCTTTCTTTGTGGGAATGTGTGTTCCAGAATGCCTCTTTTCCTTGGAAATATCTCGTCCAGAACTGGACCAAAGGGAAGTTCATATACATCCTCAAACACATATCGAGCTTCCTTAAAAGTACCAGACTTATTCCAATGGTAGGATCAACACGGGGCCACAGGTTCTGTAGCTGCACAAAGCACCCAGGCAGGGTGTGAGATGGTGACCTGCCCCCCAGAAAAGTGATTTGCTGCTGGAATTCCACCTCTTGTGGCCTCAGGCAGCAGAAACCTCATTGACCTTGAATCATTCCCTCATTTTTTTTTTTTTCCCGGGTCCTGGGGATCGAACTCAGGGCCTTGCATTTGCTAGGCAAGTGCTCTACCACTTGAGCTAAATCCATCTCTTCCTTTCCCTTTCTCTCCATTGTCTGCTGATTTGATTTAGAGTAGTGATAGCTGAAGAACCAGCTTAGCTGCTGTTTCCTCAGTCCTAAGGTGGTATTTGGTTTCCATTATTTCTAATACCCTTTGGTCATTTTACTTAATTACTTAACACATTTGTCCTCAATTTTGCGTTCTTTTGTTAATTTTAAGGCAATGGGAGAAAACTTGTACTCAACATCATGTTTCAAAGAGAAGACATTAAATGTCACCTATTTTCGTACCTAGCTGTGGATATTTGTCATTAAAACCTTTAAAAATCTTTATCATTTCCTATATGGTTTTATTCAACTTTTTATTCTGATGTTTTCAATTAAAATTGTTGTAAGAAAATCATTTTCTCGTGCTACTACAAACCATTTATAAAAATGATGTTCATGCTGGGTGTATAGGTGCAGACCTAAACCCCAGCACTTTGGGAGGCTGAGGCAGGAGCAGTGCAAGTTGGAGAGTAGCCTGGGCAAGTCAGTGACTTAGCAAGACTCTCTCTTAATAAATAAAAAGGGCCGGGGATGTAGCTCAGTGTGGAGCTTCTGGGGTTCACTCCCCAGTACCACCAAAAAAAAAAATTACTGTGTTGTAGATTTGACATTGATCATTTCACTTGCTAATCAATCATTTCATAATTTTGGGTCATTTAGATGGCTTAAAATAAAAATATTGTAAATAATGCTGAGAAGAATATCTTCGGGCATGCATGTTTTTTTCCCCTATACATTAAGTATTCTACTTGTTTGAGAGGCAGTAATTACTTCCTGAATGATAGCAGGATTTACCCATCTTGTTTCCCAGAACCATCGAAAAATGTTTGTATTAAGTACAGATGTTAGTTCATATTGGTTATACTTCCTCAGTGGTATCTATTCTTCAAATCTGTCCTTTTGGTTACAGCTAGTTTCTGTGTCTAAGCTTGTTTTCGGTGGAATCTATTTATCATTGAATGTTTTATTTTGAAGGTTTGGCAGCAAGCAATGTATTTATTTCTGCTCTGGGATTGTGACAAAAGCTTCCTGAGGCTCACAGAATCATGCTAACCAGTTTTCGCTCCTTGTGACCCAAGATGGTGATCACTTCCCTGAATTTCAACAACTTGGTAAATTTTAGGGAGCTTCATGAACGTCTGTTCTGGAAAACCTGATTAGACTTCTTCCTTTTCATGAGTTTGCCTAACAGCCTAGTTAAAATGTTTAAACTTTTTTTTTTCTTTTTGCACCAACCCACACCTTTTATTTAACCCATACTTTCCTCTCCGAGTCTGACATGAAGTGAAACAAATATTGGGAAGGATAATGGCAGAGCTCTGGGGTCCTCATGACACTAAGGCGAGTTAGTTGTGTGCTGCTTATCAGGGAACCGAGACAATGAGAAGAATGGACGTATGTGTGGAGTGTGGATCGCACTTCTGCTGACCTCTGAAGTGGACGGCTATCAGAGCAGCCTCGGTGTCTTCAATCTCTCTCTACAGCTGGGGGAGAGAGGGAGGGTCTTCACACTGAATATGAGCAATGGGTTCTTAAAATTCAGGTGGGTTTGTAACAGACATCTGTCCTCTGCTACAAGACAATAGACAAACTAGCTGTAAGGAATTACTGTGGAATTCCTTTCCAGTCACTTTCTGGGGATTCACATTTGTGGGGTGGTACGTTCCTGATGATAATGAAATGTACGCAAAGGCCTCTTTATGTAGTTTAGCATCAAGTAGAATTGCAGTTGCTGGTTGAACAGAAAAAATTCAAATCATCCAGTCGTAGCACAGATGGGCAAAACTTACAGGACACACAGTCTGAGGGGACTTTTTTAGGGGGGCTGAATGAAGGGGGTCGTCAGGGGTGAGTGTGAGTAATGCACAGGAAATGCCTGGTGATCGGGACCTGTTGTGGTGTAGGTCTGAAATGTCTCCCAAAGGTCTCATGTGTTCAGAAGGAGATTGGCCCATGGGGTGCAATGTCATGATCAGGGGAGGTATCCACTGCTGGATTTATAGCTGAACATGCTGTTAGGAGGTGGGGCCTGGTCAGAGAAGGCAGATCACTGGAGGTGCGACCTAGAAGGGTGTATGCTTGTCCCCAGCTCCTCCTCCTGCTCTCTGCTTCCTGCCCACCATGGTGTGAGCAGCCTTCCTCCACCATGGCTTTTACTACGCCATTACTGACTTGGAGTCAGCGAACTGTAGACTGAATCCTCTGAAACGGTGAGCCAAAATAAACCTTTTCTCCTTCAAGTTTCAGGTGTCAGGGATTTGGTCCCAGTGATGGGAAAGCTGATTAATATAGGACCTTTGATTGGGATACTGGGCTAATGTAATTTCCTAGCTTGAGGGACTAAAATACTATGGGGATTGTGCAACAGCAGGCTGGTTCTAAAGGGAAAAGGGGATCCAAAAAGAATAAACAGGAGGAAAGTGCAGGAAATTAGAATAATCAGCATTCTGACTCAAACCCAGAAAACTAACCAGGTTGTTTGCTAAGGGAAATTTTATGTTTCTCTTTGGGGAAGTGCAATAAGAAAGGCGAAACCCAAACTTAACTGTTTTCCTTTATTTTGAGAACCTTGAGAATTATGTAAGTCCCTTTAGTTTAAGGAACATTGTCTTTTCTTTTCTTTTCTTTTCTTTTTTGAGACAGGGTTTCACTATGTAGCCCAGGCTGGCCTCAAACTTGCAGTGATCCTCCTGCTTCAGCCTCCTAAGTGCTGGGATTAAGGCTTACACCACCACACCCAGCTTTTCATTTGATTTTGATAAGCTGAATAAATCATACAGTTTTACTATACATTTGTGTTGGCATCTAGTTCAAACAGAGCTGACTCAAGACAAAACAAAAGAAATAACTTGCCTGGTCCCCTATTCCATTAAGGATCAACTCAGTTTTATGGAGTGTTTCTTTGACTCACCGTGAAAAAAGGTAGTTAAGGGAACCAGAACATCGGAGGATCTTTCTGTGGGCTTGCCAAGGAGGAGGAAGACTAAGCTAAAAATAAGTACAGTATCTGTAGAAGATTGATTTCAGCATCCACAGTGGAGACCAGTCAGTGAATGCGTAAGTCCTTTATTTAAAATGGAGTGGTTTTATATACAGCCTGTGTACATTTTCCCCTGTGTACTTTAACTCATCTTTAGATAATTTGTAGTACCTAATACAATGTAAATGCTATCTGTACAAATAGTTGTCACGCTGAATTGTTCAGGGAATAGTGACAAGAAAAAAGCTTTGTACATGTACAGTATATATGAAATCTTAAAAAATCTTTTTTCAGTTGAATCCACAGACAACCCACAGATGTAGAGGACTATCTATACACCAGGATAAGCTGATGTGACGTCCGAGGTCTGATTCTGGACCCTCTCTTTACCTTCTTTGATAGGAATCTGAGTGGTTTAGCAATGTCAGGCCAGATGTATTGATGAAGCAAGTTTCTCTTACTATAATCTCTTGCCCAGTTTGAGTTCCTTAGCTTAGACTGTGAATGTTAGAGTAGGACAGATACTCCTCTTATTGACCTGCCTGTTTAATGACTGTTCAGACTTAAACCTAGGCACACTGTTAGGACTCACACCCCACAGCTCAGTCTTATGACGCGCATTCATACTTACGACTCAGGAATGTGAGCAGCAGGGCAGCCTTATGGTGTCTCCTTTTACAGTACAGCGCTGTAATTTTTGCTGATTGTATATTCAGTACAGTGCTGTAGTTTTATGTTCTGTCATACAAAGTACTGCATGTAAGTTATGCAAATAAAAGCAAGTTCATCAAGTTGGAGTTTCCTTTGACCGTTTCTTTGTTCTGAATGTTGTACGTACTATATACAATTCTTCATTTAGCGACCAATTCATTTAACGACCTTGTTGAAGGAGAGGACCTCGGTTGTTAAATGAGGAATGTCTGTGTCTATTCACAAGGAGACAAGATACTACATACCCTGTCATGACTACTCCGGAATAAGATATTTGGAAAACAAACATTATAAAAGGAGGCCTTTTCCTTAACGAAGTAGGAAGCGTAGGAGAACAAGGGGGACCAGCTGAAAGATAGGAAGCATGATGTCTCCCATCGCTGCTGCTTTACACATGCTTCCCATTGGCCAGCATGCAAACAAGTCAGGACTCAAAGATGAATTAAAATTTAGGAGAAGATAAGAGAATAATTAAATCCTTCACAAAGTACAAAACCAGGAAGAATTTTAGGGAGTCAAAGAAAATTTCTAAAAGCTAAAGATAAAAATTTTGGTGGTGCTTAAAAATGAAATATATGAAAGACTTAAAAATGATCAGACAAAGGTAAAAGGAAATGACCACATTGTGATATTTTAAAAAATAAAGGTAAGCAAGCCTAATAGAAAAGGAGAGAGAAAAAGGCTGATGAGAAAAGGAACAGAAATGATTAAACATAAAAATGTGTAACTTAAAATAAATGATAAAAAGAGTAGAAGCAAGAAACTTGAAGATGAGAAGGATGGAAATCTTACAAAATCAAAAAGTAAAGTGGCATAACTGATAATTGGCTGACGCAGGCTGGACTGTAGAGATATTTTTCAAGAGACAAAGTGTAACCTGAATAGAATAAGAAATCATTTGACCAGCCAGCTGGAAGTCAGCATGTAGCAAGAGGCCTTAGCAGAGTTCTATGATTTGGAAACAATTTTCCATAGTGGGAGGCCCAATTAATAGAGTCCCTAATGGGCAGAGATCAGAGAGAGAAAGAGAGGTGTGTGTCTTAGACTCCTTCCCCTCTGCGTGCTTTGGGAGGCAGAGCCCACAGCAATTAGGAGCGTTGGGTTGGGCCTCAGGGCAGATGGCGCTGGCTGTGGGTGGGCTCCTGGGCCTTGCAAACTCCACTGAGAATTTAGCTAAAGTGCATGTAGTTAGCCCTTGAATCCCTGTAATTATGGAAGAAAGCATTAGTACATTCAATTTAAAATAATCTATACTTGGCTTCTGAATTTTTTTTTAAGAAAGGTGTGATCAAAAAATAGAATGAATATTTAAATTAAAGAAGTATTGCATTAAAAGACACAATGTTATTAATTCCCCTCAAAATCTCTTCTCCTTTAAGTTACAGATGTTGAGTGTTTTGTCCCAGTGATGGGAAAGCGACTAAGACAATAGTATTATGTTATATATTAAAATTTGTTTAATTATTTTGTTATTTATGAACACTTAGATAGTTTCAAGTTTTGCTTGTTGGACACATTCGGTTTCTTTAGTGGATCTTTATTAAGTACCTACTATGTGTTGGTCCTTCTTGTTGGTGCTGAGAAAGCAATGGAGGATGGAACAGACCAAACCTTCCCTCACAGTACTTGTTTTCCACTGGTAGAAACAGGCAGTTGTGAATGTATTACCCATATGAAAACAAGTATATCTGTCAGCTCATGGTAAAACTCACTGAATACAAACAGAGCAGAATAAGATGGTAGGAAGGATGCCATTGAAAGTTTTAAAAAATTCCTAAATAATTATAGACTCACCAGAAGTCACAAAATAGCAGAGTTCCCCATGTGATTTACCTAGCTTCCCTGATGGTATTATCTTACATAACTACAGTATGTAACAAAAGCCAAGAAATTGACATTGACATATCTAGAGAATTTATGCAGATTTCATCCGTTTTCTTCCTTCCTTCTCTCTCTCTCTCTCTCTTTCTCTTTCTTTCTTGTACTGGGAGTTGAACCTAGGGCCTTCACCCTGAGCTACATCCCCAGCTGTTTTGTGTTTTTTATTTTGAGATTTGAGACAGGGTCTTGCTAAACTGCTGCGTTGCTTAGGCTGGGCTCAAATTTGAGGTCCTTCTGCCTCAGCCTCCCAGTGCTGAGATTACAAGTGTTCATTATCAGACCTGGGTAGATTCCACCAGTTGTGATACAGTCACTTGAACGTATGTGTGTAGTTCTGTGTGGTTTTATAACATGTATGGATTGATGTAACCACCAATTATACTCTTTTAAGTGATCATTTGCATGAAACCTAATGGAATCAGAACCCAGACCAAGGTATATCTAGATGTAGAGTGCCTTGGCAGAGGGTCCACTATGTGCAAAGGCCTGGAGGCAAGTGGGAAGCCAGTGAGGCTAAAGAGAAGCTGTGGCGAGAAGAGTGGCCACAGAGGTAGTTAATGGGGCAGGAGGTCAAATCAGATAGAGCCTTTAACGCTGTATTGATGTGTTTTTCTCTGAATGATTTTTGGTAGCTTTTGGAAGGTTCTGAATAGAAGAGTGACAGACTTCTGTTTTCATTCGCTCATTCTGCCTGCCATGTGGAAAAGCCACCCTGTAGCAGGATTACCCTCCATGCCATCCCCCTGCATGGAGCACGTAACTAGCTTGCTCAGTGGAACATGGACGTGCTGTGAAGGGCCTTAAGTCCGACTGCATGGTTCAGCTCGCCTCTTGGTTCTGTTCTGTGCTAGGAGAATTGCAAACAAGGGCTGCTGTTTCTGGCTGGCTCCTGGAAGGGGAAGGCACGGGAGGAAGAGCAGATCTTCCACTCACACATAATGTGGGAAGCAGTAAAGGTTCATTCTTGTAGGCCGTCACGGTGTTGGAGCTGTTGGCCATCAAGGTATCGGGGAAGCTGACTAGCACAGATGTCTACTGCAATCAGCCAGATGACAGTAGTTTGGATTAAGATGGCAGCATCACTTTCATATGTGTAAATTAGAATTTCCGTGGCCCAAAGGCATTTGCATTACTGTAGTTTGTCCTAAAAATCTGTCAATCTACATACCTATTTATTGTGTAAGAAAATGCTTATTTCCTGACATTTTAGAAAACAGTGGATGGTATCTCGTTTTTTTAGTTTTTTCCCCCAATCTAATGGGACAGATATGTCTCACTGTTATTGTAATATGCATTTCCATGGTTATTGGAGAGACTGAACATCTGTGTATATTTCTTCTTAGCTTTTCTTCCTAAACAGGTGGATTAGATTGTTATCTAATCCTAAACTGCTTTCCCAGCTCTTCTTCCATTTCTGCCATTATTCTCTAGTTTAATAATATATTTGGCTGAATACCTGCCGTGCACCAGGCAGAGCCTTAACTCTCACATACGTTACCTGATACGACTTTAACAACAATCTTATTGATATCAGAACAACAGACATTATTGCCAGTTCATTTTCCTCTTTTTGTGGTGCCTCACTCATGCTAGGCAAGCGCTCTACCACTGAGCTACACTCTCAGCCCTGTTGCCATTTTTAAGCATAAGAAATCTGAGGCCCGCAGTTATTGTGTGATTTGTTTCTAATTATACAAACAGTGTTAGAGGTGGTGTTTGGAACACAGCTGTACTCGAACAACAGTGCTCTTCCTGATTTGCTTATGTCCAGAGCATCAAACACATGCCGATGGAAATCTACTGGGCTAATCTCCTCGTCGCTCCTGCATAGAGCTTTGCTCTCCCTTACTCTGGTACACCGCACTATCTTTTCAGTCTGACATGATTTTTGTGCTGCCCAGGTGCTGTCCAGTTCCCACCCATCTTTATAGATCCATCACTTTCTGTCCTTTAATCATTAAAGTCTAGTATGAATTTTTTAGCTAGGAAAAATAGGAATTTGTGAATTTACTAAAGAGATTCTCCAGCTTATCTGGCACTGAGCAAAGCACATAGTAGTCTTAAATTATTTATTGAATCTTCTTGCACAAAACCCTTAATATTATTTTATGCATACTTTTAGTACTTTAACGTGTTATAACATTTAGAGTTTGTATTTTATTCTCTTTTCCATTTTCCCCACATTTTATGTGTGGTGGTTTAGACCTGGGATGTCTCCCAGAGGTTCCTGTGTTCGTAGCTTGTGCTTTGGCAAGTGATTGGTTCATGGGGGTGCTGGGCTCCCCAGTGGATTAATTCACTGTTGAGTTATGGCTCAGTATGCTGTAAGGAGGTGGGGTGTGGCCAGAGGAGGTGTGGAGGTGTGACCCGGAAGGGTATATCTCCTTCACCAACTCCTCTCTTCTGCTTCCTGGCTGCCGTAACATGAGCTGCCTTCTACCATGCTGTTTCTGCATTTAAGCTTGCCAACCATGGACTGAAGCTTCTGAGACTGTGAGCCGAAATAAACCTCTCCTCCTTTAAGAGTTTTGAGAGTTCGGTACTGTGCCTTATTACTGATAAAATGACTAAGACTTATGTCAGCCTTCTTTTTTTGCAATTTTATAGTTTACCAGTTGAGTGAGGAAGCCTTTGAAGGGGGCAGGTATCGGCATACTTTGTATTAGGTATCTCAGTCCTTTTGTGATCTCTAGTGTCAGTATTTGGTGCTGTCCTTTCATTGCAAGGAAGAGCAGAGGCAGAAGCCGCAGAGGGGGTGAAAAGCCTACAGTGCAGCCCAAGGTGAGGGCAAAACATTGCCTTGCTCGCCCACACTGTTCTCAGAAATCAGCTTTCCACGTTACCAAATGTAAAGGAGTTGTCACAAGACAGTCATAAATTAATAGAGGCCCAAATAGCTTTTTTGGCCCCTTTTTTTCTGTGGAGTCATTTAAAAAGTATAATCTTCTGCCCAAATATAACAACAAATGGGCCAATAATAAGCTTCTTTAATTTTTTTTTCCCTGTGGGAATGTCTTTTGCGATTGTGTGTCCCTTACCCATTCGATGACAATAGAACTGATTTCCTTCTTCCACATTTCTTTGTGGTCTTTACTTGTTTCTGGAAATATGTGTATTCTTAAGTAATTTTCCACTGTGGTGAAACAGACAAGGGTGTCTGACATGTATTCATCAAGAAAAAAGAAAATATTTTTATGCGCAGAAAATATAAGTACCATCTGAAGTCAGGAAAACAGTTAATTAAAAAACATTCATCTATATAAATGTGAAGAAATGCTCCCACTGGGAAACTGGGACAATCTGGAATTCAGGGAAATCTTGTTTCTAGCATGCATCTAACTTGGGAGAAAATTTTTTTCATCGAATGATTATGTAAGAGTGTGATAGGGTATTTCTTTAAAAATATTGTTACTCTGAAGGTAAGTATTTGTTGTTTTACTTAGAATTTACTTAAGACTGTGCACTATGGTTTGGAAATAATATAGATGGCAACAACAATAATTTCTTTTTTGCATTTAAATTCAGTGTGAATGAATTCTTAGGTTACTGTGGTGTTTTATTTTTCAGATTAGCATGGAAGGATTTTTTAATAGCAAAGATAAGCTCTAAAAGAATGTGGATGTTCCACTACTGTGTGCTATAGTTTTTTTTTAAAGAGTTAATATTAATTGCAAACTTTTAGAAAAATGTAATCAAATGTTGGTACATGGCCCTCGCTATTGTGAGTCAAATAATATTCCCACAAACAATGGTAGCTTATTTATCTAAGTTCATTGTTCCTGTAATGACTTTGGAATAATTAAGGCAGACATCATTCAGCAACATGTAAACGTTTTTGGTAGAAAATATTCTAAAATATGCTGCAATCTTTCTTTATTGTTAAACTTACTAAAGATAAATGAAAGTTTTTGTAATGGTTCAGGAAAACCGTATAAGCATTCATTATTTTGTGGTACTGGATGATGGCCTGTAGCATGAAGAGTAACAAAAACAGCCATCATCATCATCGTCTTCACAGTTAATATTTTTGAATGCATATTATGTTGTGTGCAGGCAGGAGTTCAGGGCATTATTTGTATTAACCCATTTAATTCACATAAAGAACACCATGCACAAGTATTAGCATTATTCTTATGGTACAGATGAGGTAAGTGGGATATCAGTGCAGTTTAGTAATCAGCCTAAAGTGGCCCAGGCCGGAGGAGGAAGTGTGGGAATTCCCTTTCTGGCAGTCTGTCCCCACAGCCTAACTCCTGAGACTGTGCTTTTCAGTCTCTAAAATAAACATGGATGATAAGTTGTTTAACTTTTATAAGTTCCAATTTCCTTATCTTAAAGTGAGGATGAGAATGGTTCTAATGTTATAGAGTGTGTTGTGAGGAGGAAATGAAATAGTGCATAGGCAAAGAGCTTCTTACTCTAATGCTTCTTACACTATTAATGTCTTAGTCACTTTCTTCTCACTGGGACAAAATATCCGATGCCAATAACTTAGAGAGAGAGAGATTTCTTTTGGCTCACATATCCAGTCCATGGTTGGCTGGCTCCAAGTCATGGAAGACATGGTGGAAGGGGCTGATGGAGGAAAGCTGCTCACGTCTTGGTGGCCAGGAAGTGGACACCAAGGAGAGGAGCCAAGGAGGGAGATACAGCCTTCCAGATTGCACCCTTAATGACCTGCATCTTCCAACCAGTTGCATCTCCTAAAGGTACATTCAGCTAAGAATCAGTCGATTCATCCGCTGATGAGTATTGTATCCCCATGATCCAGTCACCTTCCAATCACCTTTTGGAGGACGTTTCAGATCTAAACCAATCAACTTTTGTTACTTTACAATTACCCTTGTTATATTAAAGGATAAGGATCTACATGTGCTCTGGGACATGGGGAGCTATTTGCATTCCTGGAAAATGGTCCTCAACTGCTGAAAATTTTTTGAATCTACGTCTATGGTTTTCTTCTTCATCACTGGTTGCCTGCTTCTATCTATTTTTTTTGTGGTGTTCAGTGGTCAAAAATATAGACACCAGGAATCTTGGTTCCACCCTTTACTCATTTATGTTTTTGTGGGCAAACTACATTATTTTTCTAAGTCACAGTTTTTCTTGTATAGAATGGAGATCTATTTTCTCATTGAAACACCTCTATAAATTTGACAATAAGACCTTGTATGAATAAGATTTTTGAAAAAATAGTCAGTATCTTAAAATGCCCTCAATATAACCTTCCCAGTATGTGATATTTTCTCTTATTTCACTTCCAAATTTGTCTACTTACTTCAGCATTTTAAAGTTGGTCAGAACCAGTTCATTTATTGCTTTTTATTTTTCCCAAATGCTCAATTGCTTTTGAATGTCTCCTATATTTGTCTTTCGTTTCTGAGCACTGGCAGATTTGGCGTATCTGTTGCCATCCCTTGGGGTGGTTTGGCGGGAAAGGTTTCCCCAAGGGAGAAAGCATTCATATCTCTCCAAGCCTTTTGTGGGGAAAGTAGCTTGGCTTTAATTACGAGTTTTGACACGTTAATATTGTTGAAATTGATTGTATGCATCAGTTCTTGGAGTACTTATGGTTTTGCGCTCTACTTTTTTGACTGCTCGTAATTTCTTGATTCCAGCCAATTGCCTTTTTTTTGGTATAAGGTATATTGTTGATTTAGAAATAATTAGATGTAAATAATAATGATGCATGTTTTCAGAAGGAAAATTCTAGGTTTGCAGATGCAATGCCATCCCCATCAAAATACCAATGGTATTCTTCGTAGAAGTAAAAGACACAATTGTAAAATTTCTGTGGAACCACATACACACAGAAACAAAGAAGCCAAAACGATCTTGAGCAAGCAGATGGCGTTATACTGTCTGACTTGAAAACATACTACAAAGCATTAGTGATCAAAACAGCATGATACTGGAATGAAAACAGACACATTTATCACTGGTGGGGACAGAGTAGAGGCCACAAGTCTCTAGCCAACTAATATTTGGCAAAACTGCTAAGAAAAAACACTGGACAAAGACAGTCTTTTCAAAAAACAAAGCCGGGAATATTGGATATCCATATACAAAAGAATGAAATTAGACTCTTATTTCTTGTTTCCTCAGATATGAAAATCAATTAAAAATAGACTAAAGACTTAAATATAAGACCTAAAACTATGAATCTGCTGGAAGAAAACATACAAGAGATATTTCAGGCCCTTGGTATGGGCAGAGATTTTTGGGCAAAACCCAAAAAGCAAAGAAAATGAAAGCAAAAATAGACAAATGGAATTCACCAAACTAAAGAGCATCTACACAGCAAAGGAAACAATAGAGTATGAGACAACCTACAGAATGGGAGCAAATGTTCATAAACTATATACAGTATCTGATAAGTGGTTGATACATAAGGAACTCCAAAAATTGAACAGTAAAAAACCCCACATAACACAATTAAAAATGAGCAATAGAGCTAAACAGACATTCCTAAAAAGAAGACACACAAGTGGCCAACAGGTACGTTAAAAAGTGCTCAGCATCACTAACCATCAGAGAAATGTAAATTGAAGCCTCCATGAGCTATCACCCCACTCTAGTAAGAAGAGCTATTATAGAAAAGACTAAAGATAACAAGTGCTGATGAGGATGTAGAGAAATGGGAGCTCTTATATACTGTTGGTGGGAATGTAAACTAGTTCAGCCATTTTGAAAAACAGTATGGAGGTTCCTTAAAAAAATTATAAATAGAGCTACCATATGATAGCCATTCCGCTACTGGGTATATATTTTAAGAACATGAAATCATATGCCAAGGAGACGTCTACACTACCATGTTCACTGTAGTACTTTTCTCACTAGCCAAGAAATGGAAACAACTTAAATGTCCATGAACTGATGAATAGATAAAGAAAATGTGGTATATATTTACATAATGGAATAGGATTTAGCCATAAAAAGAATGAGATCTTGTCATCTGTGGCAACATGGATGGAAGGTGAAATGATTGTAAGTGAGATAAGTCAGGCACAGAAATACAAGTACCACATGATCTCACCCATAGTGTGGGATCTGAAAGTTGATCTTCCAGAAGTTGAGAGTAGAATGGTGATTTCCAGAGGTGGGGAGAGTACAGTGGGAGGGAGGGATTGGGAAGGTCCATCAATGGATACTAAGTTACTGTTAGGAGAAGGAAGTTCTGGTGTGCTGTTGCACAATAAGGTAACTGTGCATTTCAAAAAGCTAGAAGAAAGGATTTTAGTTTTACCATAAAAGTGATAAATGTTTGAGGGGATGAATATGTTTAATCTGATTTAAACATAATGTGGTGTATACCCAGTGGGATAAAAATCTACAGTATTTTGGCATATGTTTAAGTAAAAAAAAAAGTACAGTAAAAGATACATTGGCATTAATCCCTCTCGAAATTCTTGGCCTTATTTTGAACACACTTTTGCCATCATTCCTGCCACTTTCTGAAGCAGTTCTTTAAGTCCTCTTTTGTGAGTGTCTGTAGTTGTGCTATGGTGCCTACCTTGATGTTCTGAATTGATTCAAAATGTTTACCTTTCATCGGAGTCCCCAACCAGGCTGCACAGCAGGTGAGCTACAAGTGAACAAGGAAGCTTCATTTGTATTTCACAGTTGCTCAGATTACCGAGTTCCACTTCCTGTTACATCAGGGACAGCAATAATTTCTCACTGGAGAGCAAGCCCTACTATGAACTGTGCCTGAGAGGGATCTAGGTTGAATGCTCCTCATGAGAATGTAATGCTTGAAGATCTGGAGTGGAGCTGAGGCAGTGATGCTAGCACTGGGGAGCAGCTGCAAATACATTAAGAGAGAGGTCTGGCTGCACAGAGACCATAATCAATTGCTTGTAGACTCATATCAAAACTCTATCAGTGAGTGGCAAGTGACAATTATACTGCCTCTGGTGGCAGGCTTTAATAGTGGCAAGTGAGTTGATGTATTTCAAATGTATAACTGCATCTAGTGGCAGACTTTAAATCAGAATCCAACACTTATTTTAGTCCATGAATGACCCATTGTTTTATATACACTTCCATCTACACCTCTTTCCAGTTCTGTGCACCTGGCTCAGTCACAGCTTTGCTAAACTCAAAAGCTAACCCTCTCCAAAATGAGTAAAAAACAAATGTAGCTAAAGAGTTTTTTTGAGAGGACCCAGTGATTAGATTAGATAAACTGCTAACAGAAAGAAAGCTGCATTTAATGGAAACACCAAAATTACTGGTTCATTGCAACAGGTGATCTACAATCTCCAATCACTGTTTGTATAATACATGACAATCGGAGCTAAAGCTGTGGAGCCTTTAAGACTGCTTTGCCACATGGAGACCAATTACTCTGCGTTAAAAGATGAGCCTTTGGTGTTTTTCAAAAGAAAAAAATGTGAACATGAAGAACTGAAGTAATTCTTGAAGGCCATCACTTCATC
>PVJO010020799.1:0-31309 GCA_004026905.1 Hystrix cristata
ACACATGGCAGGAGAATAATCTACTTTAACTAAGGAAGGAAGGAACGGAGGAAAAAGCCTGTGTTCAGTAATCTTTCCAATGAATAATTCAAAGAGAAATATAAAAATCTGTTACATAAAAGTTATAAAGTGAGAGATTATCAATATCTAGGAAGATAAATAGAATTTTGCTGAGCAGATGAATTTTGTCCACAATTACTACTGACCTAATAGCAAATGGCTTTAGCACCACATTTACACAGCAAACATGCTAATTATAAGTAACTTGGGTCTGACACTGTACCGTGTCTAATTCTCTAAGACATGCAGCTCACCCCTCTCCCTCAGGAGATGCTTCTATACAAGAGGGTAATTAAACTGCATTTCTTTCTTAGGTTTTCACAGCATCATTCTACCAGTTCTCAAAAACTGTAAAAGAGAAAAAAAGAGTCTAGGTTCATACTCAAGGCCCAAAATGGAAATTGATTTAACACTAAGGCATCAATAATGAAAGAAGAAAAAGAGAAAGTTGAGTTGCGTGGTGTTGTATGTTTAAGAAGAGGGTAAAGTGTAACGGAAGGAAAGGTGCGAGGGGAAAGAAGGACACAGGAAAGGCCAGGGAGCCCCCGCCTCTTCCAGTTTCCCCTCCAGTGGGGAAGTGAGGAGTGATGAGAAACAGGCTACGAGAAGAGATGTGCACTGCAGAAAGGGTGGAGAGGCAGAAAAATACCCCCCCCAAGTAACTCTGTATACTGTAGCAGCTACACACGTATGCAGTCAAATTATAAGATCATACACAAAAAAGATAAACAGGATACTGGTTACTTCTGGGAGGGACGAAAGGGAATAAACCAGGGAAAGAAATCCAACAGAACTATTTTCAACATTTTCTTCCTTTTAAAAAGACTAGAAAATGGAGCTAGGGTAAAGAATGATAAGCTTGAGATATTCCTAGGTAAATGGATGCATCTTGAGACCATACTTCTAAGTGAAATAAATTGGACACACTTGTTTAAATACCGCATTGTTTCTCTGGTGTGAGAAACTGGAAAGTGTAAATAAAGACTCAAATGTATCATATTGGGAAAGGGAAGAAAATGTCCAAATGGGAAAGGGAACAAGGGAGGAGGAACGGAACAGAGGAACAAGAGAAATAAAAAATGGAAGGAAAAAATGGAAACAAAGCCTTTGTAAATAGGGAGGGAGGAGGGGGTGAGGGGAGGGAAATGGGAAAAAAAGAAGCAACAAGATATATCATGTACAGGTACAAATCCCCTATGATGATGTTATCACTATGCACATCTGAAATGTACCATTAAAATAAAATTAAAAAAAAAAACAGAAAGAAAGAAAATGGGGCTGGGGATCTAGCTTAGTGGTTAGAGTGCTTGCCCAGCAAGCCCAAGGCCCTGAGTTCGATCCCTGGCGCCAAAAAATATATATATATATAAAAAGACCAGAAAAATGCAAATTGTTAACATTTGTTAATATTAAATGATTACATAGGTGTCTTAAAAATACTTTTCTGTGTGTTTATAACATCATAAGTACGTTTTGTGTTGTGGGATGTGTGTGTGTGTAAAAAGAACCCAATAGGATCAGGAACTAAAAAAGGTACATTTCAAGCATTAAGAGACAGGTTATAGGCATAAGGTCCTAATGATCCACAGTGACCTATAGGTGGGGCAAGTTTACAGAAAAGACGAGTTTGACCAAGGAGAACTGACAGTATCCTGTCAGAAACGTGGGGTGGCAGCCAATGCAGGGCAAAGAGACCGCTCTCCTTTCCCGTGAGGCAGGTCAGAAACATCTGCACGAAGGAGTCACGACTGTGGAGGACGGTTCAGAGAATTACAGCAGCGGATAATTGTATCCAATTATACTGTTACAATTAATAGTCCCATTAGACCCCAACTAATATTCCCATTAGTTCCTGGTAACACCAGTGAGATACAGACTTGGGTAGGCTTGGAAGAAAATAAAAATACAGTTTGAACCACACAAGGGATGTCACGTAAATTCCTCTCCGGGAGAGAGCTTTGTGTTAGGATCACGCTTTAATAGACACTTTCTCCATAAAAAGTTAGGGACATGGGGCTGCAACAGGATAAAAATACAAGTTTCTTGAGTAAGGAAAAAACAAACTCAGTAAGGTGAGGATGGGGGATACGGGGCCATCGGCTAGGGAGACGACGTCCTCCCTGCTGGCCAAAGCACACGAGACGTTGAGAGGGAAAACAGGAGCAACACCCGACTGCACAAATGCCAGGACCAATTTTTATGCAACGTAACTCCCAGCGAAGACGCCCTGGACCTTGAGCTAGTGGTGGTTTGGGAAAAACCCAGCAACACGTTATGAGGCAAAGGTACAACATACGCGAGAAATCTGAGACGGAAGCACAGAGAGGAAGAAGCACCTCAGGATCCCACATGTCCTGGGAATGATGCCGAGCTCCCTACAGTGCCTGGGCGGGAAGGAGACGTGGATGTTTAATTGCGCCTGCATCTCAAAACGCAGGGCTGCCTGCCTTCACTTCAGAGGCACGGGAACGAAGCTCCTATTTCTGAGCAGAATGACTTGTTTGGCCGTGGTAACGCAACACACCACCACGGTGGAACAGGCGAGCTACGCTGATGGCCAAGGAGCGTGCTCAGTGTGTGGACTTCGAGGGGCTCTTCCGACCCGGGGAGGGCGGGAAGGCAGCAAGCATCCTGGAGGCTACTGCTTGGAGTGCAAGGAAGGAAGGAAGGATGTGTCAGGGCTCCCAGGTCCTCTTCCCGGCCCCAGGTGCCAGGTAGAGATGTACTCAGGAGAGGACGGAGGAGGAGAACAGAGGAGGACGGGGGTGCAGCACCCCAGGGGAGAGGTCGCTCACTGCCTTCAGGATGTCAAGACGTGGCGATAATACAAGCTTGACTTTAACATGTTTATCATCTCAACTGAACCCTGCCCAGGCAGATGCTTGCCAATAAGGACAGTCCTACAGTTCTTCTCATCGCAGTTCGATGCTGCTATGCTTAAATCTCAAGAAATCTCAGGGTTTCTCAGAAACAGAATTTCGCAACTAAAAACTCTTTTCATAGAAGGTGGATTTCGCCACAGGCTCTTTGACTGCTGCTAATGAGCTTAGCTCTGTGACTCCAGCAAGTCATCCAGTCACGCCACCTTTTAAAAAACCACCCAGCGGGTGCACGAAGCAAAAGCAGTGTGGAACACAATGACAGTGGAAGGACTCGGGAAATTCAGGCCGCTGGGCCCAGCCGCCCATCTCTTTTGTACTTGGACAACTTGACAATCATCACTCAGCAGATGCGTGCAACAGTCTAGTCTTCACTGTAGGTTTTCCTGCTTAAAATTTAATCCCAGAAAGGCCCTGGGCCAGGACTTATTTTCCCCGAGGGAAATATTTTATTCTGCCACTGAAGCGCCAGAGGGGCTGCGTGATCTTCCAGAGCGAACCGTGAAAAGCTGTGTGGGCTCCACCAAGGCACTGGTCCCTCCTTCCAAGGGAGAGGCGGGGGGGATGGTGGTGTGGTCAGCACGCCACCCAGATGTCATCTCGGTTGGGCAGGAAATGCACTGGCACTTACATCATTTTCAGAAGAGAGCAGAGAGAAACCCCAGCACAGCAAAAAGGCTGTACGGCAGGAAAGCGCTGAGGCACCCTCACAGTGCGTGCACGCACATTCTTTCTCCCCCGCCCCCCGCTGGCTTTCTCTCCCTCTCTGACTTTCAGCTTCCCTGCGAACCTCCCAGAAATAATTTAAAAGCCTAAAAGAACAGTTAACATCATGTAGACAATAAGGAAAAGATAAAGTTCTCACAGGAAATCCACCTCTGAGTCTGAAAATTCACCACTGTTAACTAAGACTCCACTTGGAATAAAATATTGTAAGAATCTGCGCCCGCGCGCACGCACACAAACACACACACATACACACTTGCACAACACAGGAAAAGAATGAAAACTAAAGATACATACAACAAGGTTATTTAAAAGCTAGGCAAAAAACGAGGAAGTACAAACTTCACAATGTAGGAAATAAAAATATGAAGTGACATCTGACATTATCAAACGCAACTGCTATTTAACGCAATGGGAAACCGAAGCCCGAAAGAGGACAGTCCCCAGCCGCTCTGTAGTCACGGGAGTGCGTGCAGCCAGCGTCTGGGTCAACATCTCCCTTCTCTCCTACCTTGACAGCCAGCATCCCTGAATTACCTCTTGAAGGACCCCTTCCTCTTCCCAGAATATGGGTCTACAGAAAATGTGGAGGCTAAGTTTCAGAAATATAATAGTCTCTTTGTTTTAAGGTCGTCAGAGAAGATGGATCTCAGTTACTGTGCTATCGCCTATATTTATTTATTTAAAACGATGTAGGCATACTGACGACAAATGACTCACTATGTCATGTCCAATGGGAAACAGATTACTGAATCTGCCATGTGTCCTGCTTTCAAGGACTAATAGGAAAGACAAGGCATGTACCAAAATAACTGTAACACCAGGCAGGTAACAGCCTGGAGATGACTGGAGAAGGGCAGAGCAGGTGCCATTACTCCTCGCCGGGGATAAAGGAAGTGATGTAGAGGCACCTCTAAAATTAGATTAAGGCACCCGGAGAGCAGGGACAACCCAAGCTACGGACTCTGAGACAGCGAGTCAGACAGTAGTAAGCATGCACTACTAGTAAGAAGGAAGAAATGTGAGTCCAGTTTCGCAAAAGAAAGCACACAAAGTGGAGAGCTGGTAAAATGGGAAAGGCAGATTTGGTCCAGAATGTACGGTTCTGAGGAGCTAGGAAAAGATGCTTTTTTTCTTAATCCTATAGTCGATAGGGAATCGTTCATTTATCCATTATACAACCTTTTTAAGCAGTACCTCAGCAATGGGAAAAGGATTGAGATGCAAATCTGAAAAATACATGTTATGCACCACACCAAGGGATTTACTCCCCCTTGGAAGTGAGATTAGTCATCAATGACTGCCATAAAACTGTGTACAAAATGTCATGATAACATGCAGAGAGTCCCACTGGAGGATACGAGAAGATTAACTAAAAATCAGACTTGTTAGAGAGCAAGACGTCTCTAAGGAGGAAACTGTGAAGATCAGTAGTAGTTTAGACAGAGAAGGGGCTCTGAGTATCCAGGTAATAGCACAGCCTGCTAAAAACCCTGGAGGGTGTGAGAAGTACAAAGTGTCTGGAATACACGCAGTAAAGCTAAATGGTGTGGTGGGAACAGGGCTGGAGAACTGCCTGAGGCCAGCAAGGAATCTGTTGCACCAAGGGACTCCAGCTGCCTTTTAACCCAAAGTCACGGGAAACTATGACGTTACAATGTCGTCCAAAAGTGGGCCTCAAGAAAATAAATCCGGCAGCAGCATGCAGAAAAGACTGGAAAGCAGAAGTGAGTGAAAGCCGCATTACCCAGGATCCAGAAAAATGGTGCAGAGGGTCGAACGGATTAGGTACACGGGGGTATGCAGACGCATTCGTTTAGTTTGGAAACCCAGGAATGAGAGAACAAAGGAAAATGTTAGGCACCGCACATTTTGAAGGGATCAGGCAAACCTGAGAACTAGGAAGAAAAGCGGAGAAATACAGGGAAAACATGAGCATAACCAGGGGAGAGAGAGAGAGAGGAGAAAACCTGGGCGACACAGGTTCGTCGCGAACAGAGGAGGGGACAGGCCTAGACATGAGGACGGGAGGCAGCAAGGAGACCCTGGCAACAAAGATCGATGCTCCCGTCAATACAGTGTCAGGAGCAGACACTACAAATGTCTGCTGGGGAAGCAGGTCGCCCCTGGGACTCTGGGGCAACTTAACACGGGAGGAGGAAGTGGCCAGGGAGCTAAGAAGCGCGGGGAGTTTTTGAGGAGACTTGGAGAGGGCTGCAGGTCACAGAAAAAGGAATTCAAAAGGGAAGAGGAGTTCAGTAATCTTTATTGGCAGGAGGTTCATATGTCTAACTTAAATCTGTAGAGCAAATCATTTCTTTTGCTTTGCTTTTAAAGATCAAGAACTTCAATTTGCCATCTTTGAAATGGTGGAAACTTTCATGTATTTGGGGTGCATTATGAAATCACACTTCAGCCTTCACTTGCAGCATAAAATACCAACTCACCAGTCCTCTCTTCCAAGTTTTATTTTCCAAACATTTAATCACCGCCACGACTTTTCCTGTGTGCCTTTCTCCACATACTACAGAGTTCTCTTTGGAATAAAATCCAAACGAGGGTCCCACCACGGAATAAAGGCCGAGCCAAAGGTGAGTTTTATAAAAAGATAGTTCTATTTCCATAACTGAGGTAGTTCGCAAACTCATTCTGGGCATTTTGTTTTCAGAACAGAGGTACTTTTCTCTAATTAAATCGCCCTGGAGATGAAAGGAGCTACTCGGATTAAAACGAAGGTGAGCCCAAGCTCTGCCCTGTCCATTCCTCCCTGCACAGCCGCTATGAACGTCTGGAAATCACAGCAGACACTTTCTGGTCCATGCACCCAGGTGCTCTGGTCACTGTTTACGCCACAGTACAGTACTCCTCGATACTGGCTGTGTTTTATTAATTTCTAACATTTCTCACCAAACACGTATGCAAGCCACACAGGAAACACTGTCTGTGACTGACAGCTCCCTCGTGAAACCTTCCCTGGCTGCGCGGCACTCAGAGTTCCGACCACAGGGTCCCCGGCACCAGCCATCTCTTCCCCATGCAGCCTCCTGTCAGCTTCAAACTGCACGGAACAGCCTCCAAGCCGGGTCACCCGGGGGCACAGAAACCGGAGCAGTGACCTAAACACACTGTGTTACAAAGAAAATGTTTGCTGGGATTTTTTTCCTTCGAAGAAGCTGCTGAAGTGAATGGAATTCCTCATCTACAAAACACTTCTTGGAAGCACCGAGCCACAGCATGTACATACCATCTGCACAGAGTGATGGAGAAGACAGGAAGTCTATTTGTTCACTCTGATACTAACCTAATAAATTTAACTGCCAGGCCCAGGTCAGCGATGCAACAAGTTCCGTTTTTCTTCACCAGGATGTTCTTACTCTTCAGATCTCGATGGGCAATTGCTGGTTTGCCTTGAGTACTGAAGATTTCAGTGTGTAAGTGGCACAGGCCACTGACAGAAGAGTAGGCTAATTTCAGCATCGATTTAGTGTCTAGGGTGGTGGACTTGAGATAATCATAAAGAGAACCATTTTCATGATAGTCTGTGATGAGATACAACTGGGTCCAGGACCCTGTCCCCTTGATATCTGCAGCAATGAACCCTAGAAAGAAAAAAGACAAAAGGATTGGAAATGTTTTTGGAATAGAACCAAGAAGAATTCATATTCTGAAATACCACTCTTAGTCCATAGATGTCTTCTGTTCAGCGTTTCACCTAGTTTTCTGATTATGCCCATCATGGTGTTAAATTACTAATACCAACTAGAGGTAAGCAAATGGAGAAAGAGTAAGAGTTTGTATCTGAAAATAGGACCCTTTCTGATCAGCAGAGACATGAATTCCTTTGCAGGATTACAGTCACTTGCAAGGCAGACACTGTTTATAAGACAGTCTTGAGTTAAGGCACACGCATCGCTGATTAGCTTCCAGCCCTTACTTGAGCGATCCAGACAGATCATGTCTAGCCTGAGAAAATAAGAAGTAAATCAATTATCAACACCAACTCTTGATATAAATAAACCCTATAGACAAAATGCTTCTAACTTTGCACAACAGTTAAACAAAAATATGCTCCTTCAAATCCCTAAGAAAGCCTTAGAAGTTCTGGTATTACATTTGCCTTTCCTGTTTCTGAAGAAAAAACATTCGTGAGTGTCCCATTCCCAGCCCACCACTCAAAGAAGCGCCGTATTCATTCCTCCCGGGAGGTCTCCAGTTAGAGGCGTATGGGGCTCTTGGGCCAGTGCCAACAGGAGAATTTCTACATGTTTCAATAATGGGTCTAGATGGATGAGTTAATATGCAGACATTAACAGAAAAACAGAAGAAAGCTAGAAAACCTGAAATTCGCTGAACAGACTTTTACTCACCCAAAATGTTTTCATGTCTCATCAGCACGGTCTGATATATTTCTGTCTCTCGGAACCAGCTGGCTTCCTCTGTGGTGAAGAACACTTTCACGGCCACCTTTTCGCCACGCCACCTTCCCATCCAGACCTCCCCGTAGCGACCTTTCCCAATCTGCTTCACCATCTGAATCTGCTTTGCTATCGTCCTTTGGACCTGCAAAATCCCAAAACACTCTGGTAGTGTATTTGCAGCACCACAGATTTGTTTAATCTTTTTTCTTCTCCAGGGAAGAAACAATTAATGCATGTAAAATATATTTAGTAATTTTCTTTATATAGACAAGTTATTTGTATTTATTAACTTATAAAGTTCTCTTTCAAATGCATTTCAGACCGGGGATTCTGAATGCTTGAAATATTATTTCCAAATTAGTAAATATTTCATTTCACCTATTATACTTTTCATAGAGGAAAAATCTGACCAATTCACTGTAGCTGGCAGGAGAGAACCCTCTTACTCTTCACACCGTAATGGTTAGCAGAAACTCTGAAAGAACTCTTGCCACCATATGACTAATCATGGACACAATAAAACAAACAAAATCGAATGTACTGTTGGGCACACAAGGAAATAAAGAAAATCTCCAAGCAGGGAAAAGAAAGGGAAGGGGAAGCGGGGAGAAAGGGAGAAAAAAAAAAGAGGAGGAAGGGAAAGACCAGGGCAGGAAAGAATAATCATTAAGTGTGTACAAACAACAGGCTGCTGCCTGGGCAAAGAATATTATCTGCATTGGTGTGTGGAGTCTAAACTCTGACTCCTTTAAAAATACAAGAACTTAACCTAACACTTCAGCATTAAACTGAGACTATCAAATAGCACACTAAATTTTCCCAAGGTTGCTAGCATGCCCTGCCTCTTGGCAAAAACAAATTCCAAATCCTTTCCTGAGGAAATCTTTTATAGCACACTTTCCATTCCAAAACTATGGTGGGATAAACAGTGCTTTGAAGGAGGTCTTGCTGCAATGCAACTTATCACTGGTGCAATATAAAATACTGCAATACACTGTTGGGCTCACAAGGAAGAAGACAAGGGAGGGAGGGAAGGGAACAAAATAAATGGAGCGAGAAAGGGGGCAAGAATGTGAGAAAAGAGCTTACAGAATAAACGCCTTAAAACAAAAGGAAACAGTTACTATGAATGAAAGTCAAGAAAACCAACCCAAAGGGATTTAACATCTTCAGATTACAGATTGCAATTGACAGATACTAAACATCAAATAACTATATGAAATGTTTAAGGACTAGGAGATGAAATGAAAAGCAAGCAGAAAGAGATTACTGAAAACTATACTTTTCAGGTGGAAGAGTTGCCACAGCCAAAAATGGAAAACAGAAGATTAAAGAAGAGGCAGATTACAGACAAAAATTAAGGGAACAAGTTGGAGAGAAAGTTACTTAAGCTATAAGACAGCTCCAAAGAGCTATAAAGGGTACAGTAAAGACAAAGAAAGAAAATAAAGAGAGTCAAGTGACATCAAGGTTCACTGTCCCTGCCAACATAATCTTCCTTTCCTCTGCACTTACAATAAAATATTTTAAGTACACTAATATGAATAATTCCATGAATGAAAGGCTGCCAAACATCTGTGGCAATTCACATAATGTGGAAGATAAACATAAAGAACTTAGATTAAAACTCTTATTAAATCTAATCAGAAAACCGGAACGTACTCTTTTTAGAGATCCGCTTTACATCAAGTAAAAATTTAGTTTTTCTTTTGGTCTTTGTACTTTTAAGGACGATGCCATTACATTTTGCCCACCAAAACAATCCAGAGGAATCATCTCATCTTACAGCCAACTAACCAGCAGCCTTACTTATCCCCTCGCCCTGTAACATAATGGATTGCACAGTCCAGGACAGGGACATGGGGTGGGGCATTACTCTGCTTACCACGGACGTCCACCAACTAGGATCAGTTCTATTTTTTTTTCCAAAATAGATGATTTTATCAGTCTAAGAGGTAGTGCTCCTCATCGTCAGAACTGTCACTGGCACTAACATCAGACAGAAAAGGACAGTCATCCCCCCAAACAATTTTCAAAGGGGGCTATTGATGTAGCTCAGTAGTAGAGTGCCCCTGAGTTCAATCCCCAGTACCACAAAAAACAAAAGAACATGCTGTGAACCGCGAAGCCAGATGGAAAGAGCAAGCAGTGTAGGCAGAGAGCAGCCTTCTTCCTGTGCCTTCCCTCCACTCCCCTGCAAGGGAACCTTCCATACACTGCTGCCCTCACGCAAGGGGACACACGCATCAGGCTCACTGAGCAGCTAGGAGTTAGCTGACTCGCTTGAGAGGAAACTTTCCACACTACTGAAGAAATATTACATTCAATCGACATGTTACAAAGCACTGCTCCCGCCAATCCACAGGACATTTCCGACCATAAACAGTGTTGCGTCTGCTTCTTTTCTAATGATAACGCCTCTTCTTCAATGAGAGTACTGACAGAATTGGCAAAGCTGGATAGCACAGAACCACTTAGCTCTACAATTAAAAAGTATTGCTGAACTATATTCAGAAATTAAAAGTACACTTTTACTTTGAGATAACATCAAAGGATCTGAAAATAAAACTTGGAGAGCTGAAAAGCTGATCTGAGTCTTTATTTGGTTTAGCAAATGTTTCTGGTCTTTCTGTACCTAAATTTCCATTCTACATTATATTCTTAGATACCAGTTTTTGACAGTTTGGCCGTGTAAATAAAATGTTTTGCAATACTTTGGTGTGAAGTCCCTCGAGGCCCTTTGTTGAAGGGTCTGCAGCTCTGTCTTCTGGGAGCACGAAGACCCTCAGAGCTGGCACCTGGAGGAGTCTTCAGGTCCCCGCGGTCAGGCGGCCAAGGTGACTATGGAACTCCCGACTCCTGCTTCCTGGTCACAAAGTGAGCGGGCCTACTTTTCCACAAGCTCCCACTGAGATATGTCCCTGCCACAAGCCCGGAACAACAAGGCTAACCAGTTACACTAAAACCTCTTCAAACAGTGAGCCAAAACATAACTTTTCTCTTGCAAGTCAATTCTCTCAGTATTTGTTACACTGATGGAAAGCCAAGGAATCTATATGATACAATCACTGTAACTGCAGCTCCACAACATGAATTATTCCATGTGCACTGGGCACAAGTGAATGTTTGAGGACTTGTAAGAAATTAGCATTATTCCAGGATTGTCATCTCATTTAGTGATTAGATGGAGAGCCGATAGTTTTTGATGGTTAAGTCCATATACACACTGGTATATGGATAGGTTAAAACATGTGGCCATAAATAATGGTTTGCACTCTCTCCTAAGATCTGAATTAGCAACACACACACACATACACACGCCCACACACTCCAATACAGCTGTACACACAAATACATGGTTGAAAATACTTCGATACATATTGGAAAGATTTTTTACTAGAGTCCTCACTTAAGAATTTTAATGTTTAGTAATTTATCTTTTCTTTCTTTACAAGGTCAACTAGGGTATATATTACAGTAACACATACTATTTATTAAATATACGCTGTATATTAAATAATCTGCCAGGCATTATATGTAAATACATACACACACACACACACACTGCACAGAAAGAACAGAAACACACACTAACTTAATTCTTAAGAACAATTCTGATACTTTTTTGTCAAAGAATGGATATATTATGAAAAAAGTGAAGATATAAAATTAAGGACATATATAAAATCATTTGATAAACACTAGGGGCCAAGTATGTGTTTATGTGAAAGCATTATGCTAATGAAATAAACAACAAATCAGTGTTATGGTAAGGGAGTCACTCACGTAATACAATACCTGGAGAGACTACTGTACGTTTTTGTATTGTTTACCTTAAAATCCAAATCTTAGAAGCAGATATTAAAGCTGTAATACTGAAAATTTTCTATACTGAACTAGGTTTTACAGAACCCTCCCTCCCACACTGCCCAATCCAAAGCATTTCATTATTTTCTTTAATGTTTGCTTCGCATTTTACAAATATTAGAGCAAAGACTCGGGAGGCATATCGCCTGAGTGCAAATGCTGGCTTCCGATAATCAGCAGGTTGACACACCTGGGCATGTGTCACCTGTCTTGTTACATGGGATGTATTTCTAAAACTGCAGTGTGCTACATATTGACATTCAGGTCACCAACAGGCTGCTTATGTAACAATGGCCCATGAGATTACTCCACTAAGTGACATCACAGCTGTCTTGGTTTGTGTGGGAGACTCTCAGAGCCTGTCCCTGTCATTATGCGACACTCGGAGTTCTAACGGGGGCGTATTTATGAAGGCCAGAGTCTGGAGTGGACAGCCAGGCAATCTGGCTTGAGAAACTGCACAGTTTTCTGATTTTTTTTATCAGTACGGCTTTGCAGTACATACTGATCACATTTACCGTGGGGAGTTGGTGCCATGTACCTAACACGCCTTAATTCTTTCTTCATCCTCTTCACCTCTTTCCCACCCTCGTGTCTTGGTCCTCTTCCCATCTGCCAAAGAGCTAAAAGATAATAGGAAATAGAGAAATTGTACTCTTAAAGATTCTATGCTATACTCCAAATGCTATTTTTTGGTATCTAAATTACAGAAACAGTATTATTACAGAGAGTAAAAGGAGGAGCTGGCCATTTTATTTTTAAACAAATGACTGAGCAGCTGGAGGCATAACCCTCAGAATAAAAAATCCATCACCTATTTTCTACTATAAATTTGTACTTTAGTATATAATGCTGGATATCTTAGTAGCTGCGTCTGGGGATACAGGGAGCAATCTTTGTGTTTACCCACTTGGTAAGACAAATAGCAAGCTGTGTGCACCTGTGCAAAAGTGAAGAAGCTGGGATTTATAAACGCACTGCGCTGCATGTAACAGGTTTTAGGCATGTTTACCTGAGCATATCATGGGTAAAGTATACCCACACCATTCATCTGTTAGGTACACATGGACTGTACCATACTGGGAATGTGGGTGTGGCTCACAGTAGCTGGGTGTGGGGAAAGCCGGAACCCAGCTGTGCGTTCACCCACTTGCCAGATGAAGGCAAGGTGTATACAGGAGCTCCGAGGTAGCAACAGGTGTGCGTTTAGGATTTGATGTTGGGCATGTGAGCCAAAGTTCCTGTGGTAGTGAAGTGGAGCAATAATCGACTGATACAGACAGACACAGGGAATGACCTCCCCATTCAGACGACAAAGAAAACTGCAGTGTTAGTCCCCATTTAACTAGTCAAAATGGTACACAACGGTAATGCAACCAAAGGAACAATGCGACGTTAGAACCACGTCCGAAAACAGTGAGGATCTTGACAGAGATGAAATCTACTGGACAGAATGCCAGCACTGCCATTCAGTGTTGGAAATGGTTTGTAACAGAGGAAATGCCACAAGACGTTGTGAAATACACAAATGATGGAATACAAATAAAACGTTCTATATGCACCCATAGCCATACGAAAATGCGTTTATCATGACACCTCACAAGCTGAACTGAAAGCATTCACAGGTTTGCTGTTCTTTCAGCTCAGCTTTATCTTGCTAAAATCAGAGCAATGTAAAAGACTTATGGGTGTGGGCCGCAGGTTTATGGAATAACGACGACACTGAGGAGATTTGGTTTCCTTCGAAATTGCTTGAGGTCTTATGACTAAAGTACCCACAAAGAAAGAAAAGAAACTGATAAGCCAGCTGGTGTCTGCCCGTTGTAACTGTCAAGAAATTCACCTACTACCTGCATACCCGAGTACTGATGAGCACCTAGCAGCATGTCATGGTGGCTCTAGCTTTAGACATATATGCCAAAAAGACCTTCAAAATATGACAGAAAATGTACGCCCTTGTAGATGCAAACATATTATGTTTTCTGTTTAGAAGTTTATCCTGCAATTCAGCCACCAGGCCTTTATTCATATCATAATAAAATGCATGGTACTGTGAAAAGACCTGTTACTCCCATCCCCCAAACTCATCATAATGTGACATTCGAGAGTTAGTTTACCAGTTTCCAACTGACGCTACAAGCTGACCAGTGTAGGAACTATAAGCAAGAACAAAGCTGAAACTCAAAATGAAATGTCTGCAATTTCAAAACAGAGAATCACATAGTACAATCTTCCAATTTCAGAAAGATATAACACTGGCCTTGTATATGGCAAAGAAAAACAAACGGGTGCTGCTGATGTCAGCATGTCAACATCCCACCATGATGGAAATACTGACAGGGAACGTGCCACAAAACCGAAGGCTGAGATGGTAACTCTCTACAACAAAGCTGAAGGTGGAACAGATGTTGTTGATGAATTGTGAAGCAACTATAATATCACTGAAAAGACAAAATGTTGGCTAGTGGTTGTGTTTTACAAGATCCTAAACATGAGAGGGATAAATAGTCTGATAGTTTACAAAGAAAAAAATAAACTCACAAGAAAATGTTGCAAAAAAAATTGTGGCGCACACTGGTGAGCTGGCAGGTGAAGAGGCAGACTCAACATCACAAAGACCCACAACAACAGGAGACACAAAAAGGTGTCAACAGTGCCCTACCAAAAAGGACAAGAAAACAAAACATACGTGCTACTAGTGTAAGTGAGATGTGTGCACGGAACATCAGTTTTCATGTGTGAAGACTGCCTTGCGGGTGACAGTGGAAGTGAAGATTATTTCTGTGGTAGACTTTTATTTGTATTTACACTGTAGTTCCCACAGGAATTTATTTCTTATTTTTCTTTCAGCTTTTGTAAACAGGTACAACGCTGATGTGAAAGTGTGGCTGTCTCTTCTAAGCACTCATTACATGGTATTTTATTGTATTGATATTTATTTTCCTGTTATGTGCACATGATACAATAGAGTAGAAGTTCCTGACAAAAAAGGAGACAAGAGAGGTGATAAGAATGGCCTAGAACACAGGAAAGGAGAGCAAGGCCCTGTGCTGTCATGTAAGCATGATGTGTGCGTGGAACATGCAGTGTCACGTGTGAGGACGGCCTGGGGGGTGACAATTGAAGCAAAGGTTATTTCTGCGGTAGACTTGTTGCGTTTTCACTGTACTTCACATAGGAATTAATTTCTGATGTTATCTTTTTAGGATTTGTAAGCAAGTACACAGCTGATGTGAAAGTGTTCATGTTTATCCTAAAATGCGATACATATAAAAAATTTAGTACTTTATTTTACGTTCCTGTTCACTACACATTGTGTAATATAATAAGAACCTCCTGACAAAATAGCAAGACCAGCAAGATGTCAACTGTGTCCTACAAAAAGGTGGGAAAGCAGAACACATGTGCTGCCGGTGTAAGCGATACGTATGTACGGAACATGCTGTTGTCACGTGTGAAGATGGCATTGGGTGTGATAACGGAAGTAAAGATTATTTTTGCTGTAGAGTTCTATTGGTACTTTCATTGTAGTTCACACAGGAATTTATTGTTATTTTTTAGACTTTGTACACCAAAAAACAGTCAATGTTAAAAATTTTGATGCTTTTTTTACAAACACTCAGTATTAAAAAATCAATACTTTATTTTTCAATATTTTTCCTGTTAAGTATTCACTGTTTAATATAATAAAACTCATAAAATTAAAGTTAATAAGCCATGAACTGAAATATTATAAATGATAAATGAGAGTATTAAATACTGTTATGGTTTGTGTCTAGATGTCCCCCCAAAACCTCATGTAAGAGGTAGCTGGATCTACAGTGTTGTGATGCTGGGATTAAGGCCGTGTGATTACTAAACCGATCCACTGACTGGTGTAGCACCACCCTAACCCTAGCAGCCTGGATAAAATATAAAATGCAGGAAGAAGCTGTTTAGCCCCCTTGCTTGCATTCCTTGCTTACCTGGCTGCCTTCTGCCTGTCTGCCAGGCCACCCTGCCTCAGACCCAGCTGACTGTAGACTGAAACCTCTACAAACTGTGAGCCAAATAAACCTTTCTTCCCCTAACTTTGGGTGTCAGGTATTTTGTCTCAGCAACGAGAGAAAAGTAACTAAGACAAATACCCATGATTCTGCACCATCTACACAAAATTAGGGTTATGCCCCTTCCCCCCGCCCGTGAATCAGACACCTTGCTAGGGATATAAAGTAAGTAAGATGTAGTCACACCCACACAAAGGACACAGGCCAACAAAAGTCAGAGATAAAACATTATTTAAAAAACTGTCATATTACACTAAAAAGAAAATGTTATGACAAAATATAAATTGGCTCACTCTGAGGTAACTGAGGAGTTGGTCAGAGGGCAAACGGGAAGTAGGTATCGAACCACAAATCAGAGGAATGTACCATAAAGAAATTACATTTGAAGACATGGACAGAGACATTACTCAGTGGTGATGCCAGAGTCCTGGTTCTGGCTGGAGAGGCGGGGCGAGGGTGGGTAGGCAGGGTGGGCCTAGGTGCCGCGCGGAGGAAGCTATGAAAGAAGACCCATAAATAGTGCTGCGTCTTAGAACATTGTATCCAGCAAAGTAGTGCGGCAGGATCAAAGATTACAGAAAGGGACTTCCAGAGTAACAAGAAAGATGAGTCAGATGGAGAAAATAGTGAGAGAATAAATCAGCCACAATTCCAAGAGTAGGCACATCTGATTCATCAATATGAAATGGATCTACTGATCTGCACTCTTCTTTATAAATACAGACTTTAAAATATCATTTTATGTGGAGCATATTAAATTCTAAAAATTAAAATCAAGCTATTGGATCCTTAGAATTTGTACTCATTTTTTTAAATGTCAAGGACCATAATTTTTATCATAATGCCTCACACACCTACGTAAGTTGTTCTTGGCCTCATCTCAAAAATATTACTTACAGTAATAAATAAAACAGCACACAATGAGTCAAGTAAACAAGACAGCCGAAGTCAGAACCAGACCAAGAAGACTAGGGAAATCAATTGTAAAAGTTATTGAGAAATATTTCTCGTGAACCCTTTCTACTGTCAATTCCAACAATCTTTCTTTGCAGCCCACAGAAGAGTCCGTCGTACTCCTCGTGAAAGCCAGTGCCTCGGATTTGGTGTATATTTTCATCGAGGGTGGCAGTTCTGACCATCAGAAAAATTAAACCTCCTCTGCATGGAAAAACTAAGACTTCACCCTGAAACACAACCCCGCAGCTGAAATGCAGTCTCCTTCTTGCACAGAAGCACTCAGATCCCAGCTTCGCCTTCAAGAGCCAGGCCAAAGTGCAGTAATGCTGTCCTCGCCAAAAACAGAGGGAAGATGGTCCTGTGCTTAATGTTTTCCAATCTGCTCTCTATCAGAATGTCGGAGGGTCTGGGCTGCAACCATATACTTTCATTAAAAAACAATCACCTTACCCTCAGTATGTCAAAATGTTATCAGGAAGCCCCGCACCTGAGATCTTGATGTCTAACCGACTGCGTACAGCTTGCTCCTTGTCCACTGCCCTATCTGTTTCAGTAAAACGAAACCCTGTATTACTGACATTTCCTTTCAAGAGACATTTCCCTTCCACTCAAGACATGTCTTCTCCTACCAGCAGAGGGAGGCCTGATCCACTTCCTGAGCTTTGGGACTGCTCGATCAAGTCTCGGAGAGACTCTCCTGGAGGAATGTACGTTTCCTCCTGCTCCAGCCCAATGCTGTACCGAGGCCTGGTTTCTTGTCTTTTGTACCTAAAGATGATGGAGAGAATTTGAGAAACTGAAATACGGCAGTGGGGTAAAACTTTGTAACAGATTAATTTTAACACATAAATATAATACAAAACCAAATACTTAGTACTTGCGATCGTTACTGACGGTTTCCAAAATACAAATCACAATTACTTTGCTGACTTATTTTTTAATAAACTTCACATTTTTTACTGTCCCAACATTTAAACTTTTTTTGTTTAACTGTATATACCCAAACAAACTACATTCTGTTAGTTTTCTCAAACAGTTACAATATCTATTCCTCTGAGTTCAATCCTCAGCCCACACACACACACGCGCGTGCACACACACACATACACAACAATATCGATTCCTAAAATTCTTTCCTTTAAGGCCCCTACTTAAAATTAAAGACAAAAACTCTTGGTTTAGAGAAAACATTACAGCTAACTCTGTCATATAAGGTAATGTATAAAACAGTAACAAGTGAAATAAAATCAAACTTTAAAAATATTCCGTTAATAATTACAATGTCTTCAACTTTAAAATAAATTTATTTGAATCAACTAATTGACCCATTTGCAGAATATTACAAATGAATATTAAATTGCTTAAAAGGCAAATAATATGGATGTAAAAGTCTTCAATATTTTATAAACTAGAAAATAAAGTTATTAGGTGACTGAATATAATTTAATCACACTGAACTGCATTTACTTGATTTTAATATTTAATGTATAAATTAGTTTAAAATATCTTAATGCTAAGAGGGATTTTTTAGCTCAGGAAATAAGGACTTATTAGAACCACTCCAAGTTCAATATGGTTTTTTCTTTGCTTAGAATTGAATTTTAGTAGCTAATAGTCCCTGAATTCCCCAACTACTTTAGGGATGAAATATTTATCTGAGCATTTTCAACATCTGAAGCAGAAATTAGACAGGTTTCTATTCATATATAATGTCATTATGACAAGTATTGCAGTTAATATAATATCTAATTAGGTCAAAGAAAGCTGTGACTAAAAGCATCAATAAGCAAAAACGGTGGACTACTAGGATGAGGAAGATACTGTGAGTGCGAAATTCAGTGTCTAGATGTGGAAAACTTACCTGAAGTAACAGAATAGAATAATAAGGACCAAGAGCAAACTACAGACAGTCACAGATATAAGTAAGGCCTTGTGATGCACAGGTCCATCAACAAAATCTGCAATTTAAAAGAAAGAATGATAGCCAGGATGTGGAGAGTATTTCTACTTAAAAATCAGGAATCAGCTCTTTCCCAAAGTCTCTGCTAACCATTATATGCAAGATAAGAACAAACTTTCAGCATGCTAATTTACAGTAAAAACTACATTAGACTGAAAACTAAGCATTAGACAATAATGAATCATCATTCATCTAGGCACTTGTTTCAACAGCACACAGTTCCCCTCTGGAGGAAATAGGCTGTGACACAAGATAAACCCATGGAAAGAATATAACAAGGACAACACATGTAAAATACAAGCAAAAAGTTCCTGTTTATTCCAGGTTCAGATGGTGGGTTCACAGGCCCATCTCACATGGTTTCGGGAGCACTCATTCTATACAGTAAATCTGGATTTAAAAACCAAATCTATATTCATTGTACATAAACATGAAGTCATCGTGATGATGGCCACAAAGGCAGACACTCAGCAAATGTTGCTAAAAGAACAGATGGATGTGTATCACTTCGAAGAAAGAAGTCTTCAAAAGCATTTAGCTTAACCTTTTCACAAATGGTATCATTTTTTAAATGAATGGACAGATTTCAGGCAAAATATGTGATGCTTTAAAAAAACTAATTATTAACTATTACTCATTTGGTCTTCACAGTAGTTCTTGACAAATCAGATTTACTTAAAGCATGCTTTCTCAGATGGTATATAAATAAGAATGACTGAGAGATCTTTAATACAATTGCGTATTTACTGACTTTTAACCTCAGAGATTTTTACTGGAAGAATCTTATTTTTTAACAATCCTCATAGGTGACTTTTATGCAAGTGGTCTCTGGGACATATTCTGCCGAAAAAATAACAAACTCAGGTGCACATATATAATAATAGAACTAGAACCATTTCTTAAGGGCAACACATACTCTTTTTTTTTTTTTTTTTTTTTTGGGTGCTGAGGATCAAACTCAAGTACTCTAACCACTGAGCTAAATCCCCAGCCCACATATTCTTGAGTGATTACCATTACTTAATTTAAAAAGTAGCATTATAATTTATGACTTTGTTCTACAAGAAGCCACAAGAAAAGGGCTTCCAACTGTGCTGCATACTGGTAGATATACGGCCACCTAAATATTTTGTAACCAAAGTGACTTATTACAGTCAAAGTGACTTTCTTTTTCCAATTCAAAAAGTATTACAAATTCCATAAAGAAAAACTGAAAATCACAAACTAACTAAAATAACTAAAATTTTGTAATCATCACCTCCTTACCACACAGGAGAGATTACAGCCAACGGTAGAGCAATGCTATCACAATATCATTTTGATGAACCAAAGAAAGTTCATAAGCAAATATTTCACATTACACTGTTTTACAATGAGATTATTTTCATTTATAATATCTTGGACATTTTCCAAAAGCAGCAAATGATTTGTAAAGATTACATATAGTATAGAGCCATCCTAATTAGGAAGCCAATCTTCTGCTCTTGTATATTTAGAAGATTTCAGAGATAATATGATAATGTTTCTTTACTATAATAGAGGTCTACAATGAACACATTTACACATCCATGCTTGTATGTGTTCATACTTATTTCTTTCAGATTTCTAGAAGCATAATTAGTTTGATGTATATCTACATTGTTTTTTCACTCACATTATTAAATATCTTTTTAAAAGACTACAATGATTTCTACTTCATTATCAATATGAATGTTTATTTGGAAATAATTTCAGCCTTACCAAAAAAACCATAAAAAATAACAAAAAATAACTGTCTCACATATGCCTTTCACCCAGATTTCTCATTGCTAACATTTTCCTTTTAAAATTCTCTTACTGTATCAGGGCCTCCATATACATACACATGAATATATACACATGCATTCACACTTAATTTTATGTATGTATTTGTATGTCTGCATTATTTTAGATCATTTGAAGTTGCAGAATAATGTTGTGTCTTTATACACACTTTGGAATATATACTTCCCAGCAGCGAGGACCTTGTCTTACAAACAGTAATACAATTACCCAAATCAGGAAATGAACAGGAACGTATAAACTGAAAATAAGTCTTACTGTACTTTGAAACATTCCAAAAAGTTCTGTATCACCTATTAAAAACTGCAATCCACAGGTCGTTGCGCTTATTTCTCGTCCAAACCTATTTAAAATTTTTTCAGATCATTTTCTTTATTGGTGCATGTTTGCAGTACACAATGTTTACATTCCTTGTGTAGAGCTGGTACACGTACACAACACATCTTCATTCCTTTTTTCATCCCCCTTTTCTCTTCATGGTCAATGTGATGATTTACTCAGCAATCTAAAATGCGTATTTTTAGCAGTTATTTATGATCTGCACTATCCACAAAATATTAATGAAAGCAGTCTTCATCTTCAAAGACTAAATGGAAATAATTACAAATAAACTAAAACACACTGCCCATTAACCACAAGACAGGAGTTCAGGAACTTTAACCACTAGCTACTATCCAAAGGCCATCCCAGCTTTACACCAACAGAAGCAACATACAATTATAACATACCTTGTAGGCAACACTGCTTAGTAAAATCTGAAACTAATATGTAGTTTTTAGAATTAAGCAGGCTGAAATTTTATACAATAAACTATCTTAGTAAATTTTCCCCTGTATTTCTTATATATACACAAAGACTGCCACTGGTATATTTCCATTTTTAAGATTACTAAAGTATGATTTTTCAGAAAACCAAGGAGAATGTTACTAAACTAAAACTAGAACTCAGAATATTTTTCATTCTAGTGATTTAATTTTACCAAAACTGTCCATTTTCCCACCATTTCCTTTCCATGGAAATGTAGATTACAGACTACAGCCCAGACCTCACTCATTTTGTTTTATTTCTGATTTACAAGAGCAGTGAGCCCTCCAAGGAGCCCAGGGACTCTTCTCTTACCACCAAGAACTTTCTTTAAGGGCAGCCTTACCGCCCTATGTTTCTCCCCTTGCCCCAGTAACCCTACCCCCGCACCCTCATCTTCTGCCTCCCCGGCCTCCTTCAGAATAACTGACCCTTATCAAGAACCCTTTTGCTTCTGTGGGTCCTGCTGACTGTGTTTTAATCTGCCATTGCCTGCTTGGAGCATTAACAATATAAACATTCAAGTCACTGCCAGACTCTGGCAAGCGAACCAGAAAGAGCAGTGGCCTCCAGTTCTCTCCACCTGCTGGCATGTAGAAGCCAGACTAGGAGGTCGGTGCGGTGCCCGGCGGGTTCCCAGCAAGCCTGCCTCTGTCGCAGACCTCCTCTCTGATAAACAGAGTAGTTAGTGTTCAAGGACAGTAGTGTTATAAAGCTGGAAGATGGTTCCTACCCACAGCAGGAAATAAAAGAGAACTCAATGCATCTAGAAAGAGTCTCAGAAATAACCACTCTCCCAAAGACATCTTGATACAGATTCCAGGTGCTACAAGCACAGATCAATAGGAGGCATCTTTCTATTCGAAGAGCACAAAGTACCTGAAAAGCATATTCCAGTCAGAGAATCTTACTCAACAAATAGTAATGTACACATTCGCTTGTGTCATACATGAAAATTCCTTTTTCTAGTAAACTCTAGAAATAAATTATTTCCATATGCCCTCCTATTCTCCTGCATAAAGTGTTTAGGGTTATATTCCTGATCACAAAGTACATTAAGACGAAATTTTTACTTCCAGATTATTTCATTCAAAAACTAAATTATGGGGTTGGGGATTTAGCTCAGTAGAGCACTTGCCTAGCAAGCTCAAGGTGCTGAGTTCAACCCTCAGCACCCTGCCCCCCCCAAAAAAAAACAAACCCAAATTACCTCTAAATTCCTCCCATCTGTCTGACCAAAAAAAAATTAGAAGGGGAATTCTATCACTCACTCATGCATGCTGGACACTACCATATATTCACCATTAGCTGAAGAGAAATTCGTGTTTTACTAGTTAAATACTTGTTTCCTGGAGAGTTGTTTGTAATTAGCACTATCTGAGGGATAATGTTTGAAAACAAATCTATATGCTACTCGAATATAGTTATTTTAATTGAATAAGAAATAAAATAATTTCTAACTTTGCAAGTCCTGAATTATTGTTTGCCTTAAACTGTACAGAAATTACCTATTTGTAAACGGGGGGTTATTCCAGATAAATTTTTCACTAAGTCAATATGTAATGGACATGGGTAATTTGCATATTTAAACATTTCAACGTATACCTATTTTTTAAAATTAAAGAAACTTTATTGTACAAAAGCCAAAGCAGAGTTCCCCACTTAATGAAGCAAGGGTTTTATTTATTGCATTTTAACAGCAAGTTATTGCTTCCTTAAATGCTCCTTTGTAAACATGATTATAAGAAGCAGTGTTGGGGGAGAGGCAGCATCGCATCCCTGCACATCTGTCTACACCGCATCTCTCCCTCCTTCTCTGCCAGCCGCGCTGTACCAGGCTTCCCAGACCTAGTGGCTTCCGATGCAGGCGCAGCACTGGGTCCCCTCACTCCTCACACTTCCTCCTCGGGAGAGAGCACTGTGCTGGGGGCTCGCAATGGAAGACAGCTGCGCACACTGGGCTAGAGCACCGACCTTTGTGTGCTGCTACGTCCTCAGGGTCAGAATGGGAAGAGGGTCTCAGAGGCTTGTGAGGTGCAGGGGGGTTAACTACTGTAATAACAGCACAAGGTCTGGCGTTTGGAGGTCATTTTAATTTTCAAATTTTCATTTACTCAGCCTGTCCTGCTTCACGCACTTAAGAAATTCTTGTCTGTCCTTACAGTCTTATGCAAGTGTCACTTCTACGAGGCCACTGTGCCGTCCCCCCACCCCATACGGAGCTCACCACTCACTGTCTTATGTCTGTAAGACACTTTATACTCTAACTCAAATTCAGAGGTATTCCTGATCAAACACAGCAATCCTGTGTTGTCGAACAGCTCCAAGCTCAAACTTTCCACTACTGGAACTTTGCTCCATGGTCCAACCAAAAATCTGACTTGAAAAAACCAGCACAGGGCAAGAGGAAGTCACACATCACATCTCACCTCAGACACAAAGGGTGACGCATCAGTCTGAGCGCTGCACTCACCCAGACACCACATAGTGCTGTGTCACTGCATTAAAATATCAATCATTGTGACTTTTCGCGTCCTTTGCATAAAATATCATAACCACATCTCTAAAGAAGGTTAGTGATACCAGCTTTACTAGTAGTAAAGCTAAAAGGAAAATTATGAGAACTATGATAGAGTTAAAGAAAGAAATCACTGCGAAATTTGTTAAAATCATGGAAAAATGAATTTAGAAGTGTAATTTTTGGCCCTCAGAACCAATTCTTTGATTTTCCATTACTTCTTATGGGAAAAAATATGTTCAGTTCTTGAACTTTTTGGTGTCTGAGTACGAATTTGGAATGAACTGAGTTCGACAACCAAGGTATCACTGTGTAAGCTAATTATTTAGATATTTCTTTCTCATATCCTTGGAGGAAAGAATTTTCTTCATCCATTTCTGCATTCCTAACACTTAGTGTGTTGTTTGGAAAAGCTGAAAGAACTATAAGGTTTTTTATGTGAATTCTTGTGAATGAATATTGCACAATTTCTAGGCAATAACTGGAAATTATTTTATAAAATGCTGCAAGCCAAGAAATTCCACTGGTTTTGTTGAGGAGATTTCCTCTTCACAAGACAGAAAATGAATCACAAAGATCATTTTAACCCACGTATGTAAGACAGGCCTTAAGAGTCTATGACGACTATGGGCGTCATCACTAACGAGCCCGCAGGCTTTGACATTAAACCCTTTAGACATCTTCTCCACCACATCGATACGCTGAAAACTCAGTGTACTATAGGCAAAATGAAGTGTCAGACAGCAAATAATTTTCTGTTCAGCCCCTTAAGAGGTCTTTATTTTTAAAATTAATGTAGCCAAAAGGTAGCTTTCGAGATAAATACAACTTTTTTTTAAGAGTGCTTTAAACTATTTAACTGAAAAGTTGAAAAGCCATATGCTGACTTCCATTTATTGTGATACATCTTTTTCCCATGGTGATTTAGAGGATCGTCAAGCTAATATAAATATTTCATAAATATCTGGCCACTTGGCTAAACAAGTACACAGTACCTCACATCTTTCAGCAAGAAAAACACTGAAGAGCAAAGATCTGACACAACTAAGCAGGTACAGTGAGAATCGACTCAAAATATTATTTTCTCTGAGGTAAAGGAACCATGCACCTATTCAACTAAGAAAACCGTCCTTATATAACACAGGGTGACTTTTTTATTTTTAAATAGGGCCCAGAGCCCTTAGCCACCAATTAGGTGGCGAATGGCAGAGGCACAACCTGCAGCTCAGCCACGAATCCGAATTGGCTGGGGCAGGGTCCAGGACTCCCGCCCCTCCGGCTGGTTCCCACAGAGCACGCTTCTGCGGGCAGGGCGGGCTGCGGGTCCGGTGAACCCAGGTCCCTCTCTCTTGGGCTTCCTTCTTTCCTTGACGTGTTTCAGGAAGCTATCTCGACTCTCTGAGTGTTTAATGCGCTCCATATGCACATGAGTCCTCTTGGCAAGGGTCTCGCCCTTAACTGGCTTGTTTACCGCGCCAGCAGCATGCTGGGTACACTGCAGACTCTCCCGGTTTGGCCACGGTGATGTTTGTGTGGTTTTCCCTTTGAACAGTACTCATTCCCTTGATGTCTACGATAGCACCCTCTTTGTGGATTCGCATGTGTGTGGCCAAAGGAACAACCCATGTCTTCTAAAGGGTCTACAGAACATGGACCAGGTTCTTCTCTTCTTTCTCTCTGTGCCCATCGTTTTGGCAAATTCCTGGAAGACGGTGGTTCCGGCCAGAAGGAGGAAGCATAAATACAACATCTAAACAGCTCTTAGGGGTGAGATAAAGCGCTGTCTACAAGGTACGAGCTCTAGGAATTGTGACTCTCTGGAGGGATGAGGGGAGGAGGCAAAGTATGAGTGTCAGAGAGAGAACAGGTGACTACTGTCCTCCTGCCTCCCAACGGCAGATTCTGCCCTCTTACTGCACCTCTGCCTCAGCAGTGCGATGTGGCCACTTGGAAAGACGGCGGTTCCAGCCCTTCCCCCCTTCTGCCTAAGCTTTTCCAGCCCGAAGCCGCGCTGGCCTTACCTCTGTTCTTCAACGGAGGCAGCGTAGGGTGTAGGTCTTTATTACATTCATTCCGCTCTGTGCAACACTCGATGGACCTTCTTTGATGAGGAATGGGAGTGTCCTAAAATTGAACCCGCACAATTATTAGCAGTTTTTTTCCTAAGTTTTAATATCATATTGTCTAAAACATGAAAAATTATTAGAAAATTCGTCTAAAATTCTAATAATTTTGCACACCTCAAAAATGTTTTCCACATCTAGAAAATGTTATTTTCTCTCAGATAATTTATTTCAAATTATCATGTACTATTTTACTAGAACTTCTGCATTTCAACAAGATGACTATCACATCTGTAATAACTAGTATACGTAAACTGAGGAAGAAGTCTTGGCTTAATTCAATAAGGTAAACTGGATTTTGAAGATAATCTAATGAGACACCAAGAAAGAAATTAACAGCAAAAATAAAAATATTAGATTTCAAAATGAAGGAGAATTGGCCCGATGAGAATTTCCAATTATTTTCCAAATTACTAAAAATGGGTTAACCATGAAAAACAATTGCTTTGTCTTACTTGGATCTTGCTGGAAATCTAGCCAATTCAAGTAAAATCAAGTTATCATCCTCACCCGACACTGAAAATCTGAGCCTTCTAGTCCTAGACATCCAGAGGTGACCACGGGCTTCCCGGAGTCGTCTTCTTCTATCATTGTGAAACAATATCCATCTGTGCTAAAGACCAGACAGGCAAGGTCAGTGGGAGGGGCGAGGATGAGCGGGTGTGTCTGGGAAAACGAGATGAATGAGGTGTCATCTGTTCCAGCGCAAATGGGGAGAAAGTGAATCGTCAGCACGGGCTACAGACTGTTCAGATAACCTCAAAACTACTTTTATGAAAGTTAATTTAATTGTCTTCAAAACATGTTAATATCTTCTTTACCTAGAAACTTGTAAGAAAGGAGGAATCAAAATTTCCATATAACATATCATGAATTGCCGTTAATAACCATATATACCACTTACTGAACTTACTCTGGCCTTCCCAGACAGCAGTTTATCCAGACAAGTGCAGGCCAAAGGACTCTGAGGAAAGCAGTACTATCCCTACTTTCTGTGAGGAAACTGAGGCCCAGGGAGCTGAGTAATCTCCCAAAGGGCCCAGTCAGGGACAGAGAGCAGGGCTGCCCTGAAGTGGCGAGTGCTAATGCTGACTCTGCTCGATCTGAGCTAGTGTGACACACTCCGGTCACGCTAAACACAACCACTAAGGGCAGGAAGCAGCTGGATCAGCGTGGTGGACCAAGCAACGAAGACCATGCCGCCTGGTTGCTCGCTCTCAGGCCAGCCTGTCACAAGAAGAAACTAAGCTTCGTTTGAGCAGCCGAGGATGCGCCGCAGAAAGGTGCTCTGACACGATAATGGAAACAATAGTATTTATTTTTTTCATACGTTTTCCTGGATTTATGCTCAATTATTCAGTGTCATTTAGTCCGGTGAACAACAAGAAGATAGTGATATTTCTATTTTACAGATGGAGAGATTGCAGTTACGAGAAAGTAATAACCTTATGCAAAATCAACAAGAGTCACACTAAGGCAGTGATGGCGAACCTTTCAGAGACCGAGTGCCCGAACTGCAACCCAAAACCCTCTTATTCATCACAGAGTGCCAACTCTGCAATTAAACCTCAATACTGAGGTTTTAGTTTAGAAGAAACAACTCACACATTAACATCTTTTGTCTTAAAAACAAAACACACGCCACAGGACTGCCACCAGGGCACTAAGGGATGTACCAATTCCCCCACAGGACTGTGATTATTACCCACTGCAAACACATAACAATAAAAAAATTAAAAAGTTACAGAATCAGGCCTTGAATCGAGGTCCTCTTACTTCATTCCCATCAAAGCTACGACTACATGTTTGGGGTTATTCGTACAAGAGGACTCCCAACGTAAGTAATAAACCACTGCTGCATGTCCTCAGAAATAAAGTCCTGAACTAAATCGTCATCCTGTTTGCATTCATATGCATGCTCAGAGTTCAAGACAGATACAACAATGTAGTCTTAAAAGATTATGGAAGAAAGCCGCGAGAATGATGCCAGCCGTGATTTTCAGGTCTGTCTCTTCTGCGTTAGTGGTAGCAGCATCCTGCCACACACTAGCCCTTCAGTGATCCTCAACGTCCTCGGAATTGTTTACTTGGTTTATAAACCTAGTTTCTAAGAATTAGCAAAAAGTTCAAACACACTAATAAACAGTGAGACTAAGGTCAAATGCAAGCACACTGTTGCAAAAGAAAGACTATCTCTGAACAGCCTGTTGGGAGGTGTCCTAGCAAATTTATTGAAAGTTCCATGACAGTGTAAAGCGCATACATGCTGAAGACAATAAATAAAATAGCTGTTTCTTAGACATTTAAGTAAAATGAGTGAACAAGACTCATGTGCCTGTTAAATTTGTTTCCTACATATTTACGCTATATGTGTAACTTACAAGATTTGATCAAAAAGATGAAAGTTTAAAAACTTTTAAATTTATTATAGTAAAAGACACATTGTCCTTAATCCAACTCGAAATACTCCCCCTCCCTTCAAACACACTTAGCCCATCACTCTTGCCACTTTCTGAAGCAGTTCTGGAGCCCTCTTCTGTGTCCTTAGCTGCATTGTTGAGGTCGTCCAGGTGGACTCATGTCCCAAGATGACACAAAATGTTCACATTTCATGGTCGGTTTGTCTTTGGAGAAGAGCCAGAAGTCACACTGGTGCTGGGTTTAGTGAATAAGTTGGACGAGGACACACTGCAACGTTTTGATGAGAGCACCTTCCCTCTGCATGGCGCTCAGCAGCTGTACTTACCGTTTCTTTGTTTTGCTTTGTTTTGTTTTTGCTTTTAATGACACCTCAAAGACAGCCATGAGAGAAGACGACCAGAACTGCTTCGAAAGTGGCTACAGGGCTGGGGATTTAGCTCAGCGGTTAAAGTGCTTGCCTTGCAAGCACAAGGACCCGAGTTCGATCCCCAGCACGAAAAAAAAAAAAAAAAAAAAAAAGAAAGTGGCTACAAAGATGGGAAAGTGTGTTTGAAGCAAGGGGGAGTACTTTGGGGAAGATTAATGGCAATGTTTCTTTCGGTGAGATAAAATTTTTAAAAATTTAATCATATCTTGATCACATCTCATATATTTCTTATCAAAAGCAAGATTCAGTAATTATCAGAAATAAGCCATCCTACTTTTCTGACATCATGAATACACAGGCATTTGTGCAGTCAATATGTAGATCAGATCTCAAGACTACTTCCCACTTAATTATAAGTTCCCCTTACTCAAAATCCGAGTAAATGGAAATGGACATCTAGATAATTTACACAAATCAAGAAAGGGGTGAGACAATGTAGTAAAGCCATCAGTAAGTGAATGTTACAATGTCCTAGAAAGCATCACTATCAGGGAAAGTATGTTGAAGCTTTAAAAATACACTCCCTGTTCACAAAAGGAGAAGCCAAAAATATAAAGAAGTGAAAGTGAGAAAGAGGGAACTTGGAGAAAAGAATTAACGTTCCACTCACCATAAATTCACAAAGGGATCAAGTATTGGCTTGAAGAAGGACACGAGAAAACCATTTCAGTGCACATCGTCTTCAGCAAAGCAAAAGAAATTCATAAGCTTCTCACTGAAACTGCAATCCAGCAAGGGAAACTACCTACCTGGAAACTTGCAGGGCAGTTACAAAGGTTAAGAATTACTTGAGAGCCTTCCACCTAAACTAAGCTCCAGACTCCAAGCCACTGAACTCTGTCCACCGCTGAGCTCCAACTGCTGGGTGTCATGAAGGGAAATCAGCTCCTACTATCAGCTTATTTGAATATTCTGCTCCCTCGGTGGTGTATTTAACTTCATTTTCTATATATTATTACCCTATCATCTCCAGAGTGTTCAAAGTGATAAGAAGAAATGAAGAATCACAAAGGAAGCCAAAGTAAAAAGAATTTTAAACAAAATTGGAAGTAGTGAGACATGCACATAATTGTAAGCTAAATCACTGAACAAGAATAATGACTATGAACAGAGCCAGAACTGACAGCAACATTTCCAGAATTATGTCCCTCTGTGTCACAGGCAAAGAAAAGTGAGAAGGGACTATCAGTTGGGTGCATACCCACATATCAGTCTTCAGTGCTCAATGCCTCTTGGTGTGACTTTACGAAAAATGAAGCACTTGAAAATTTGAAGGTTACAGGAGGGGAAAAAAGTGATGACACATTTTTTGTTATAACCCTTGGGTAGTTGTCCAGCTTCTGGGCTCCTTAAGTTTGCCCAATATTCCAAAAGCAAAGGAGTTTCTGGAACATCTAGAAAGATCATCAGGGTCAAAGAGTTTTCAGTGTGTCCAAGTGAGCACGCCACTAAGAAAGGGCTCTTCCTGTTCGGAAGCCTGGAGGGGGCAGTGAAACCATTCTTAGACACGGAGATATGCTTCTGGAGACCGTAGAGACCACAAGGCTTCTGGCTCCCTTCTCATCCTACAGGTTCAACAGCCTCCTGGAAGGCACCTCTTTCATACATTGTGGTAGATGGTAAGAAACAAGTTTCACACGGCATCTAAAACTGCACTGCCAGCATCTTCACTCCACACCAGCACGGTGTTGTACAGCGTGTCCAGGCTCTGGTCCCTCCAACTCTGTTCTCCCACGAAGGTCCCATGTTTATTGCAAACCCCAGAGTTGTTTACAAACAGCCGCCATGGCTGAGAAGGAACTATTTCTGAACATTCCCACTCGTTTAAATCTTCATGTAGATTAAATTAACTATAGAATTATCAAAGATCTTATCTACTTTGCTCAATTGGGTAACAGGAAATTTAAAAGCATTATTTAAATGTGCACTCCATCAAAAGTCATTATATAAATGAGTATCTGCTCAATGTCATCGGCCTGCAAGGATTAACAGTTCTCTGGACTGATCAATATTTATTCCCTTTTGCCCCCATATGTAAGAAATACTAGAATTCTTAATTTTTTAACTTGATTTTCATTCAGACAGGATTTTAAATGCTGGCTAATTTTAGGTCATTTGTAAACAAACACTTGAGAAGGTTCCGTCTTCTAAAACATCTATTTCACACTCAAGGAAATAAAGTAAGTTTTCAAAATTTTCTGTCACAGGCAAACGCAAAGATACATGAAGTCTGCAGAGTTGCTGTTTACAGCATATATATTTGAGTCAGCTCAGGGCCACAG